>JAQZBX010038892.1:10104-23339 GCA_029593785.1 Cabassous unicinctus
TTTTTTTTTTTTTTTTTTTTTTGCCTATTAAGTGGTCTTATTTTATGACCATGGTCAAGGAGTTTCACAGTTAGACAAGACATTAAAAGTAATTGTTGGCTCTCTCTGCCTAAAGGGGTCCACACCAAGCCTTTCTCTCCTGTTTCTCAGGAAGCTCTGTTCTTTCCTTCATTTCCCAAATAAATTCTTTTTACTTGCCTAACTAAAAAAACAAAAACAAAAACAAATAAAAGTAATTGTTCTCCCCTTGCCAGCCAATAAGCCTGGGGGTGGGGTGCTGACACAATGTGAGGGGATTCCAAGACTTGAGAAGGAACCGAACTTCCCTACACTACCAAGGGTGGGAAGAAGGACTTGCTGGTCAGTGTATTTTCAGTTATTGCAGTGGCTTCTGGCAGACTCCTTTGTTATGAAGCTACTTTTTTGTTTTTAAATTAATATCAATTTAGGCTTCTAATTAATAATGGTTTCCTGGAGTTAACCATTTAAATACTTCATATTAGACAATGCTTTTTATAAACTTCTTATAATTAACCATAACCACATAGACTAGTTGCTTTACAATTAAATAAGCTTATTAAATTACTGTTAGTAACCAATGAAATTTACTTCATCTTAATTTCATTAAACAAGAACTTACAATTTTCATCATCTTAAAGATTTAATACATAAAATGTTAATTTTGTTACTTGGAATTCTATAAACCTAGGGAGACACCACCCAAGCTAAATTAAATTGAAATCATTATATTTAATGCAAGGAATGTTCTTTTTCCTTTCTTTATAGGAGGCTTAAACCTCTTTTCTTTAAAAAAAATTCTAAAACTCTGAATAATTTTAAAAACCATACTGACTGCTAGGTTCTGGAATATATTATAATTGTTTAATTTGGTTTTCAGATAATTAGTATTATTTTATTTTTTTATTTATACCCCCCTCCCAGATGGTTTTCTCATCTGTCTGCTCATTATTTGCTCACCTTCTGCACTAGGCACCGGGAACCAAATCCTGGACTTTCTGACATAGGAGGTGCATGACCAAGAGCTTGAACAACCTCTGCTCTACACGGGTTGCAGCATCTGCTGGCTTGTGGCAGCTGTTTATTTAGGCATCTCCTTGTTGAAGCAGGTGTAGCTTCTAGCATGTTGTGGCAGGTGCACCGTCTGTTTCTCTTCTTTAGGATTCACCAGGACCTGAACTTGGTACCTTCCATGTTGTAGGCAGGTGCCCAACTGTTAGAACCTCATCCACTTCCCTAAATTGTTTTAAAGATCTTTCCATAATTTTCAAGGACTTTTCATTTACTTACTGAAATTTGGTAATAGGATTATTAGCCACCCTTATTTAAAGTCTGTTAAAAGGTTTAAATTTTGGAATTACCAGATAAACTATGATTCTTAATTTCCCAGCCAAGTAGAAAAAAATTTTACTCTAAACTTACATTTTATCCCAAGGTATGAAAATATACACTGAACTAATAGAAATAGAGAGTTAGAAACAAAAGCACACAATTTACCTATGCTACCTATAATTCTCATTCTCTTAGAAAATACATTTAACTGTAAAATAACATTATATTTGAAAGATCTCTTTGAAGGTTATTTCTAAATAATCTGCACTGTGACCATGCAGTTTTGCACAAGAATTTCATTCCTTTTAATTATTGACTTCTAACCAAATTTTTCATAATGCTTTAAAATACAGTTTACATTTTCCCTTATTCAGAGCTTTGCTTATTTCCCAGTTTGACTTTGACAGACCTTCGATGAGAAACACTCATTCCAGTGTAAACTCCCCAAGGTCATTGAAGCCTCAGGGAAGCCTTGTTTTTCTCATGACTTGCGGTTTTAGAAACAGCAATGCTGAAGGTGGGAATCCCCTGACTCCCCAGTCCTCAGAAATAACAGGACTCCAGTGGCTGCTGGACTGGGAGAATGGACATCCAGCCCAGAGGGTTGAGAAATCCACCAGGCAGCAAACTGACATCATGAGATAAAATCAGGGCTATTAACACCAGTGGAAAGACAGGAGATGGGGTGCCTTAAATGTGTCTTCCCCTGAGTGGGGGCAGAAGTTGTCATGAAATAGCCATAAACCAAGGCAAGTGGTGAGGCCAGACCTGAAGTGACCATAAACAAAGGTAAATTCAGTTTATACTTACCATTACAGTAGCCAGTTTAGACTAAATCCACCCATTTATAGCAATTTCAATTATCCTTCTGCTGCTTTATAATATAACAGCATCTATATAATGATCTTAATTCTCTGTTATACTTTCTAGAAAGTTTTCACTTTAGAACAAATTGGGCACTTGTGTTTATTAACTAAGCAACTAAGCAATTTTATTAATAACATTAATGTTGCTAAGTTTTTCTACATTTCTATCAGTAGAATTAATTCCACTTGTGATTTATTTTATACATCAAATCCAAGTCAAACACAGATTAAAATTTAAACAGAAGATGAAGGACAAATTAGAAGAGAAGAGAGAATTTTACACACCTACTTAGCTTAGGGAAAGACCTGGCATTAGAATCATCTTAATGCAGAGCTCCCAGTGTCTGACCATGGCAGAAATTTTGTGCAGGACTCTTCAGGATTGTTCTTCCAGTAAAATCCTTGGGTATCTTCTAGACATAAAGCTAAGGGGTCCAGAGAAGCCCTGTCCCCTACAAGACATGAATTGGGGCTGCTGTGGGAGCTGTATCCCATTAGTTACCTCCCTGTGAGACTTTTTCATTGGAAGGATTGAAGTGTTACAAGAGAATAGGCAGGGAGATAGGAATAATGAGGAACTTTTTAAAATATCTTAATTGCTGGCATATGAGGAGGTACCTTATTCTACAGGGGAGAGACTTAGTAAATTGCCCAGATCTTGATTCCCCATTTGCTCCCCTCATTAGGCCCAACCAAGGTTAGAAGAGGCCTGGATTGCAAGCTAGGACAGAGTAATTGACTCATGTTAACTAAGAAATTAACAATCTTACCTGCCACACCAAGGGTCACCCAAGGCTTCCAGGTTGATGGTTCTCAAGTGGCTTCAGGCCCCTTCTGTCATGCCTGGGTCAAGTATACAGTAGTTGGCATGGTGAGACAACTTGGGGACAGGTTCCTACTGATGTTGAGCCTGGATGTGGGTACATGAGGTGAACAGTGTTTTTAACAGCGGCAGTTAAAAGGTGATACTGTCTTGGACATGGTGCCCACCCCTCCTTACCTTACCCCACCTTACCTTCTCTATCTTGCTGGCATGGTCTCAATTGTTGAAAATTGCATAGGCCATCTCTAAAAGGCATTTCCTGGAAGCTTGGAGTCCAGGGAATATTTCTGCAGCTTCCTACAGCCATCTAAGATAGGTTGGAGTTCCTAGGAGGATCTTTCCTTCTCTAGAGTTAGGATCTACCAAGACAGTATTTCTATGGCTTCTGCCAGCTTTCTTTGAAATAAGGCTGGGTTTTTAAGTTCTGCCTCTGGGTAAATTCCCTGAGCTTATTTTAAACTAAACAGTTTGGTAGTATACTTCTTCATCCCTTTAAGGAGACATGGCCACATAGTCTCTGGCCCTCAGACCTGTCTATCTCCTTCTTTTCTCTTACACAGATTTAACTGGAATTCAGGGTCCCACATAGAGCTCACTCTCAGCCATACTGTAGCCATGTGGTGTGGCAGGAAAAGATTAGCCTCTTTCCTTTTAGACTATCATTTGGCACGTTGTCCCAATTAGAAGCCACCCATTATCCCTGAGGAAGACAAATGCATTCATCAGTCATGGTGATGTCCCACTGATAGGCCTGGTGGAATGGATTGTTCACTGAGCCAACACCCTGGAGTTTGGGAGCCCTGCCCACTGTCTCCACATTCTGGGGGTTCGGAGCCTTATGTCTCTGGGTATGCCCAGAGACTTAGAAGTCTTGGGAGGTCTCTGTGCCTGGTTCCCAGACCTTAGCTCACAAATCAGGCTTTCCCACTAGGAAAGGGACTGGATAAGGATGTTTTTTTGCCTACTTTGCAGAGGTCTTTGGAGTTAGCCCATGAGGGAGCTCATCTTATGGCCATTTCCAGGGACAAGTTCTGCAGTTAAACCTGGCATTAAGAGGCAATTAAAAAGAAGAGACTGATCTGTGGCTTACTGACAAACAGCCTCAGGGGACCCAGAGGTAAATTCACTAATAAAACAAAAGAGGGCACAGTCCAGGAGCTCTGGCAGTGGGAGGTGAGGCAGTGGCCAGCATCCCACCTTCAAGAAGACTCTCAGTGAACCATGTCCTAGAGCACTGCCAGGGTGCCCAAGAGGAAGGTCAGCTCAGACAAAGCTTCAGGGAAGGAGGAGCCCAAAAGGACATCAGTGAGGCTATTCACTAAACCCATTCCTGTGGAAGTGGAAGTGAAGCCAGAATAGGCAGCAGCAAAGGATAAACCTTCAGACAAAAAAGTACAACAAAAAGGAAAATGAGGAGTAAAGGGAAAACCAACTCAAGTGGTTAACCAAGAAACTAAAGATTTACCTTCAGAAAATGGAAAAACTAAAAATGAGGAGTCCAGCCTCTGATGAAGCAGAAGGGAAAGAAATCAAATCTGGTAAATACTGTCTACCATGTCTTATCAGGGGCCCCTGTTTCTCCCTTCTTGTACAATCCAGAAGAATATTTTTATCAGCTATTGTGCAGATGCAAGTTTGTTAGTAGCTGCAGAAGAAACATTTTTAAGGAGGAGTGTGGGATCCTAACACATCCCATTTTATTAAAGTGTAAATGCTTTTTTTCAAGAGAGGAAATCATTTGCCAGTTGTTTGTTTTTTGGTACAACCAGAAAATAGTGGGATATTGAATTATGGGAGTCTTTGACTGTCTTGGGTATCAACATATATTTCAGTGGTGTCTGGCAATTTTTATACCTTATAATACAACACATACTAACGGGTGATTTGGAATCAGTTATGCATTTAATATGTGTTGAATATTTTAAATTACTCCTAGTTCCATATTTTTTAGTACACGGTTTTCATAAAACCACTCCCTGATCCTAGCTCTCTCTATCAGAACCCTATAATATTCTTGGTCATGATTTTTTATGTGTTGAAAAAGATTGGAAATGTGAGTGTGTAGTGTGTATGATATTAAATTGTGAATTAGTGGAACATAAAAATGTAACAGCATATTAAACTTTGAAGATATTGTTACTTGATATCCTCTTAAGGAAAACTTGCCTCCAAATTTTAAGCTAGAAAGTCACTGGAATAACTTTAGAAAAACAACTACAGGGCTGTCTAGGTTTTTGGTATGAATATTAAGAATTGTGTACAAATTGTTCATAATATCTGTGCTGATCTTCAACACAACCAATAAGATCTCAATTATGAAAGAAAAAAGAGGGCACAGATAGGCTTTAATTAAAACTCACCAGGCTCTGGTGGGGGGTCTGGGAGCATCACTTGTCTCTTCTCATGGCTGGCTTGCCAAATAACACTATCAGATGGCTCTAGTTTCTGGGCTTTTAGGTTCTTGGCTTATGTTGCATAAAAGAATTCAAGACATGCCATAGGGTAAGCAAGGGAATAAATAGCTTATTAAGAAACAAGAAAATTAAAAATGTACATCCTTTGGTGTATTGACTACAGGTGGGCTGCAGAGTGAGATGCATGTGTGGGACCAAAGTAAGAGCTTTTTTGTCTTTCTTACTCCCCTTTATATTGTTGAGGCAGGGTCCCAGTTTTTCCTGCTCTGATTGGTTGCACCACTTGTTATTTCTCAGGGGCAAATGGTGTGGCCTTTTGAGTGTATCCAGGGCTTTCCCTTGACTGAAAGAGCTCCCATGGGTCAAATGGGATCTCATTTTTCCAAATGTGATCTCATAGCTGAGGTCTCACAGGGTCTTCTGGCAGCCTTCTTCTCAGGAGGATTCCAAGCAGGGTTTCACCACCATGTGGTCTGTCAGCTGTGTTGTTTGTTAGCTCAAACAGCTTTCCCAATTCACTATACTAACCTGCCTCACGTTTGTATATTTTTTAATGCTCCTTTTGTTTTCTCTAGCTGCTATTACCTAGAGGGCATATTTGGTAAGATAAATCTGGATACAATATTCCCAGTCAGATTTCCTAGTAAAAACAGGCCCAGCGACCCATGAAGGTAGTTTATATTGATTTCAACGTGCTCTGGAGAGGAAGACCTCAAGTCCACCAACTTTCTTTCTGACATCTCCCCAAACCTATGCTTTCCTAATATATCTAGCAGATAGTGCTCTTCATCCAGTTGTTCCCTGCTACCCTAAGGTTTTGCTTTCTCATATGACTTACTCTGATGTGGGCATGATTGAGACTGTAGATGCCATCCTCTCCAGATGAAACTTGTACATCTCCCAGCCCCTGGGATCTGAGGTCTCTAATCATCTTTGACAGCCTGTTCTGGGACCCTGAGGTGGGTGGGTGACTCTGCCAATACTGTCCAAGAGAAAACGTTCAGGCTGTGAAGGCTTCCTCTCCTCTCTGGGGCCAGGAGTGCTACAGCCCTTTAGGTGTGTGGGGTGAATATCTGCACAGCCCTGTGAGAGAGTGTGTGCTTCTCTCCTTCCTGGTATGCCTTGAGTCCCAGTGTACTGCAACCTTTTAAGGTGGCCTGGGTAAATCGGGATTGGGTTGGAATGCACCCAAGTTCCACTCCTTCTTGGCATAAAGGCTCAAGTAGTGGCTCTCCAATCTGGGCATGTTGAACCCAAATCCTACAATCCTGAGAATCTGTTGTGTTTTTCAATCACCCCTGCTTCTATTAGTGTGTTCCTCTGGTCTCTGCATTCCTCCAAAAACATGATCCAAACAGACCCTGACTGATTATTAACTGCCTAGTGGGACAATCTGATTGTTAGAGCTCCCTACACTGTCATCATCTTGGGTCTTTAATCATGAGCATTTTAATCATCCTTTGTTACTAGTCCTGCTGTATTTTGGTGTCCTATGATGTTAAAGAAAGTTTACTTCCATTACACTTTTTGGTCCATTTAATCAGATCACATCACTGTCATGTTGTGATCAACCCTGATCTAATATCAGGAGTAATATTAAGGTAAAGACCCAGAACCCTGATGACTGAATGGTTTGGTTGTGATATGTAGAAACTTCAGGGGCAGGAAATGATATCTGAGTCAGTGACCAGATCAATCTTAGCCTAAGATCTCAATGATTTTACAGGGGTTATGGGGGAGTTTCAGTGGAGTAAATCCATTTATTTTTTTAAAGATTTATTTATTTATTTATTTATCCCCCCCTTGTTGCTTGTGCATGCTGTGGCCATTCACTGTGTGTCTTCTCCGTGTCTGCTTATCTTCCCCTTGCTGTGAGGTCCGACTGCATCAGCCCCTCGTGTCGTGCGGGCCGGCCTGCCCTCACATGGAGGCCCCGGGAAGCTAACCTGGGGCCTCACACATGGTAAATGGGGGCTCTATTGGTTGAGCCACACCCGCTTCCTGTTGTGAGGGCTTGCTGCATCAGCCCACTAGGCTGTGTGGGCCGGCCTGCCCTCACAAGCAGGCCCCGGGGAGCGAATCTGGGGCCTCCCATATGGTAAATGGGGGCTCTATCGACTGAGCCACTCCCACTTCCCGAGTAAATCCATTTAACCATTGGTCCTTTGTGGTCTGGCATAATGGATTGAAAAAAGTTTATTACCATTTAAAATGGTTAAAGCCATACTTACCACTCCCTGGTTATTTCTAATAACTTTAACCAGTGTGGAAGATGCATCATTCAGCTATTTAGGTAGAGTTGGAGAAGGAAACCACTGGCAAAGGAGAACACTTGCAAGAGATACTGCAATGAACACCTGGGATGTCATGTTGGACATGGAAAAGGGTCTGTGAAAATATAAGGCCCCAAAGTGTGGGAAGTCAGCAAATTTCCAGGAAGAAATTATAACAATGTGTGAGGATTTGAGAACAGGTCTAAAAAGTGTTCTAACTCTGCTTGTGAAAAACAAGTCAGTTCAGAGTTGTGAACAATGAAATAAAATCTGTTGATACTTTTCAATATAAATAATGTGGATTTATCATATTAAAGCCATTTTCTGCATTTAAAGGCTCTCTCCTAGAAAAGCTATTGTCTTGGATTCTGTAGTTTTTGGATCATATTACATGTAAACAAAGTGTTTTTCAGAGGAAAGGGACTCAGAATATTTTTTCCTTCTACTGAGTGCCCTCTTTCATAAGAGATTTAACTAAGAAATTTAAAACACTCATGATAATAACTCGTATGCCTGTGATTTCACCACAGGTGGGTCATATGTTTCTCTGAATATACTGGCAAGAAGGATCAGTAAGTGAAACTCCATTAAATCATCCTAAATATCCTTTAGTCTTCAGGTGAGGTAAATTCTTCAGATTGACTCATTCCATATGAATGCCAAGCTCTTTCTAATCATAATTTTTATTACTCCACACTTCAATGCAAAACACTTTCTCAGGATCCCTTGAAGCTAGGATTCCACTGATATCCTAAGATCTATAGAAGCAGTTGCCCCAAATGACACATGGAACACATGAACAACATGAGATGGCAATGGCATGAAGGGTGATGTGATGTTCCATTGATAACAATGGTGAAAGTTTTTGATTGGTTCCTCTAGACACTGGAGTTTACAGCAGGTTCCTGATGGGGTAGCTCTTTGAGTGCAGCACAGGCTTTGGCATCTGGGAACTGCAGTGGCAGCAGCTCTTCAACAGGCTAGTTTGATAATATGTTTCTGGACCTGTACTCATGAGTATAGCCTAGAGTGTGCTCCCATAGGTCAACTAATGATTCAATTTAAACAGTGGTTTTGAATTACATGACACAAATATGCTTAAAGTGATAGTTGAATGGCGTACAGCAAGTGTTCAAAGAGTCAAATGCATGGCACAGCCCGGTTGTTCAATGGGAAAAAGTTGAATTCCTCAGATAGCATGAAAAATTGAATGTCGAGTGACTTGTAGTGGGTATAGAAATCATTGAGTATCACACAGTGGATGTGCAAGTATGATAGGTGAATGTAACAGCTGCATGTCAGGAAGCCATACTTGGATGATGCAGAATGGGTGTTCAAGGAGGTGTTATTTAAATGTAAATAGTTGTCATTTTAAGAAGCAATAATTGAGTGGCATAGGGTGGTGTACAATAAAAAGACTAAATTAAACCTGTGAAAGTTATGCAAGAAGTGTAGTTGAATAGCATAGAGTTTACTATCACACAGTTTGGAATGGCACAGAGTGGAAATGCATGTATTTTTATAATGCAGAATAGGTGTAGAAGAAATGAAAGTTTAATAGCACACTGGGAGTTAGTGAAGTGTGATAGAAGAATGGCACAGACTCGGTGTATAATGAGTCTTTGTGAAATAACACACAGCAATTATGCATGGGGTGAGAACTGAATGTCAGTGGATGAGAAAGTAGTGAAAGGAATAGCATAGATTTACTGTGCAGAGGAAGTAAACAGAATAACACAAACAAGTGTTATGCCAAATGGGAGTAGTATTGAGAACACTGGTTTGCAAGGAATTTGAGGTAAAAGTGGCACGCAAGGAGTGACTGTTGAATAACAGAGTTGGTGTGCAAAATGGGGAGGTGGATGGCATAGCCTGGTTCTGTGATGTTTATAAGGTGCATAGTAGAGAGATGGAGCAGTGGTTTTAAGTTGGTGGTTTGTAAAGAATGCACAAGGATATAAGTTGAGTAACACAGTTGGTGTGTCATTAGTGATGGTTAAGTAGCTCATGGTGAGTTTTAAGGAGTGATTGTTGAATGGCAGAGAGCAGTTGTGCAAGAGTGGACATTATATACTTATAAATAGGTATGGAAGGAGACGTTGTAGAATCACAACCTGAGTGTTAGAGGGGTTAAAATTCATTGGGGAGACTGGGTGTTCAGACAGTATAAATAAATGGCACAATCCGGTTTTGTAAGTTAAATAGCTCAGTGATAGTGAGCAATTATTGGAAGATTAATAGTTCACAAAGACTGTACAAAGAATATAATTTGAATAACAGTGGGAATGAAAGGTTGATAAGGGAAAACAACAACTGAATGTGCAAAAAGTAATTTGGATGAGGCAAAATTGTGTCCAGGTATAAATGTAATTGCAAAATGTGCCTATGCACATGTTATAGTGGAATGACACAACATGGGAGTATAATGAGTGGAAATGGAGATAACCATTTGGTTGTGCAACACGTTAAGTTGAATAGCACAGAGAGGAGTGCATGAAACAAAAGTTGGATGGAGTACTAGTAGTGTAAAATTTTTATAAGTACTATAAAATGATTATCAGTTTGTAGGGAGTGATAGTCAAATTACACAGGGTGAATGTGCAGAGTGATATTTGAATAACAGAGTGCAAGAGTGGTGGTTGGATGTTGTAGAATAGGTCGGAAAGCTGTGGGTGTTTAATGGTAGAGAGAGATTTTGCATGGAAGGATAATTGTGTGGCATAGAATGGGTATGCAAGGAGTGGAAAGGAATAGCATCAACTTGTGTATACTGACTAACTCAAATGTGTACAATAAATGAAAGTAGAACCAAAACTGTGTGTGGCACTTTGGCATTGTTTATGAATTCCAAAAATAGATATTGCATTGTGTCTGTAAACTGGCCTGTTTCTCAGAGAATACTAGATTGTATTAGATTCAGAGGCTTCATTTTTACTTGATTAAATTATGATTAAATCTTTGAATCAGCCAAGGCAGTAGGATGTTAAGTCCCCCACCCAACAATGGGGTGAGAAAATGACATGGCAGAAGAGAGGGTTTGAGTTTTGATGCTTGAACCCTGGGAAGTAAATACACAGAGAAGCAGATACATGAGGAAAGAGAGAAGGCTCTGTTAGAAAAAGTAAAGGTCCCAGGAAGAGAATGAGCCTGATAGTCTACAGCTGACCTTGTGAAGACAGCAGAGCAGCTGAGCCTGGAAAGGAACAAGACCTGGGGAGAGAGAAGAGCCTTCCATCAACCTGCATCTGAGAACAGAAGAAGCTGGGACCACAGAGCCTGAGAGGAAGGCAGAAGGCTGAAGCCTTGCAGAGACTGGCAGCCATCTTGTTCCAAAACCTGACAAAAGGCTTTGGTAAGGGAAGTAATTTACTCTTTATGGCCTTGTCTATAAGATTCTAACCCAAATAAGTACCCTTTATAAAAGCCAACATATTTCTGGTACTTTGCATCAGAATCCCTTTAGCTAATACACTGTGCCATTTAACTATCCTTCAGAGCTTCTATTTGCAATTTATAAAAAAAATCCTTGCACACAGGTTCTATAATCTATCTAGGACTCCTTTCATTCCAAGCTGTTCCATTCACCTATCAATCATGCTCACCTACTCTGTGTCATTCAATTTATATGCCTTACACATCCTTTGCAAGCCATTAAATTTCTAATTATTGCATGTTTTCTCTGAGCTTATATATATTGCCCAAAAAGGCTATGCCACACTCTTCCCACCACATTGCACCATTCCACTGCCTCTCCATGAACACGTGTTAAACAAACACACCTTCCACACACCCTTTGCTCCATGCAAATCCAACTTTTTGCACTCATTTTTGTGCAATTTATCTGTCACTCTTTGCATAATCACAGTGTGCAATTAAACATCCACACATTGAAACTTTCTGCACTATCCAGCATAACTCTTTTCACACTCATTTTTCTGGCTACACTTTAACAGTTTGGATCCCCATGCTAGTTTTCTTGGATGTTAAGATGAATGATGCTGCAGAAATACCAAGCCAGTATGAAAATATTTATTACTGACATGATGAACTTCCAGGGGAGAGCAGGGCAGGCATTCCAGGTGACTTGATAATGGATTTTAAGGGCAAGGAAATGGTTATGGCTTTTATGTTTCTTAGGGGCTGGCCCTGGGATGAGTGTTCCTGTTCATCATCAGGGGCTTGCATGATTTGAACCTTCCAGTGGTTCGAAAGGAGGGAGCAACTTGACTTTCTTACAAGCCTATCCAGATGAGGGGCAAAAGGGTAACATGGAAGGATGAAAGTTATAGGATACCAACACTCAAATTATTTTGAAAGTCTTCAAGAACTCAGAATTGCATATTTTGAGAAGTGTAATGGCTGCTTTGGACAGTTGGAATAATGTATGGAACTCTCCAAAGTGGATGAGTGTGCCAGTGATGCTCAGTAAGGTGACTGTAGTTTGCGTAGAGACATACATGGCCTCCTTTATTTTAGGGTCTCTGTGAGGCAAATTATTCCTAGAGTCCATTTCCCCAAAGGATTCACTTTGGATATTAAATTTTCTTGACAATATGTGGTGAGATAGCCAGACTATTGACAATGGTCCAAGAGTCTGTGAAAATGTGGAGATGGGGCTTAATGTTGGCTAAGGGATCCACTACTACTATGGCTACCTGAATATTGGCCAATTGTGTTGACTCTTGGGTCCTGTCCTTTATCTGGGACATGCAGAAAAGCAACAGCTCTCCAGTGACTTCTATGATGTGTGATGGTGGTGATTTCATGTGTAAAGTGTATGTACTCTCTTCACTCTTGACTCAATTGATTCTAATGAGCTTTCTAGTACTTGAAAAAGGGGTAACTTATTCCAGTGCCTGGCATCCAGCAAGGGACTGAGGAAACGGGCAGTGTGATGGTTGCGTTCATATATCAACTTGGCAAGGTACTTCTGCCTGGTGGTTTGGTCAGCAAGCACTGGCTTAATTGGTACAGTTTGTGTACTTAAATCATCAATAAGTTTATTGCATCTATAGTTGAACACATCTGTACTCAACTAGAAGATTGCCTTCAGCAATGAGAGAAGTCTCATCGAATCAGTTGAAGACTTTAAAGGGAGAGGTGATTATTTCAACATTCAGCAGAGAGAATTTCCATCTCTTTTTCAGCTAGCTAGTGCCTCCTGGGGAATTCATGAAGCTCTTCATGAGAGTTCTTGGCTTGTAACCTGCCCTAGAGATTAGGACTTGTGCATCCCCACAGCTATGTGAGAAAATTTTGTAAAATTTCATAATATTTACAGCTATCTAATGTTACTTCTGTTTTCCTAGAGAACCCAGATTAGTATAGTAACTCTCCTGAAGAGTGAGAGGGACCCACAGGGAAGACATTGGACCCCACCCAAATATACATTGTTGGATGGATTTTTGTGGCTTTGAAGCTGTCACCACATATTAAGACTCACACATATCAGTATTCCTTACAGACAATGAAAGAGACCATACATATTCTGGATTTAATAGAAACTCAT
>JAQZBX010038893.1:0-23221 GCA_029593785.1 Cabassous unicinctus
CTGCTCATACATTTTTATATGTTATGTTTTCATTTTCATTTAAACCAAAATATTTTCGAATTCAAATCTTCCTGATTTCTTTGATCCATGGGTTATATAGAAGCATGTTGCTTAATTTTCAAATATTTGGGGACTTCAAATATTTCTATCTTTCTATTATTGATTTCTAGTAACTTTTGTGATCAGTAACATACTTTGGATAATTTCAATCCTTTCATATTTGTTAAGATTTGTTTTATGATCTTGTGTATGGTCTATATTGGTGAATGTCCATGTGCACTTGAAAAGAATATGTATTCTGCTGTTGTTGGGTGTAGTGATCTACGGATGTCAAATAGGTCAAGTTAATTGAAATTGTTGTTCAAATTGTATGTGTCCTTATTGATTTTCTGCTACTTGTTTTATAAGTTGATATCTCCAATTGTAATTGTAGATTTGTCTATTTCTCCTTTTAATATGTTAGTTTTTGGTTCATGTAGGTTGAAATCATACTGTTAGAGACATATACATTTAGGATATTTTATATACAGAATAACCCCTTTTTACTGTGTAATGTCCATCTTTCTCCCTGATAATATTCCTTGTTTGAAGCTGGTTTTGTCTAGTATTTGTATAACCTTTCCAGTTTTCTTTTCATTCATATTTGCCTGGTTTATCCTTTTTTTTTTTTTTTCTATTCTTCTTCTTTTAACCTAGGGATGTCTGTGTTTTTAAAATAAGTTTCTTAGTATATAGTTAGATCTTCTTTTCTTTTTATTCAATTTGAAAATCTGTGACTTTTAACTGGACTGTTTAGACTATATTTAATGTTATTGATATGATTTGGTTTAAATTTACCATCTTGCTATTTGTTTTCTATTTGTTGCATATGTTATTTCCCCCATTTTTCTTCTTTGCTTGTCTTTTATTGGATTAGTTGTATTCATATTATTGAATATTAGTTATTCATTTTTGTCTTATTTTAGTCCTTGCTTTTGAGTTTACAATATATATCCTTAATCCTTAACTTTTCACAGTCTACTTTCAAACAGTTAAAATACTTCACAAACAGTGTAAGTATGTTACAATAAAATAATTACATTTTCTCTTTCCCATGCCTTATGCTAGGGTTGTTATATGTTTTACTTCTACATTGATACTAACCCCATAAGAAGTCAATATAGTAAGTTGTGATTGTTTTAGAAGGTCAGTTATCTTTTAGAGATATTTAAAATAAAGAATACTGTTCATATTTACCCATATTTTTACCATTTCTTGTAGTGCTGCTTCTTCTCTTCCCCTTCTCATTCATTCCTCCTCCTTCTTCATCTTCATCTTCACCTTCTTTTTTGTATTCTTCTTTGTTAAATTTATGGTATCATTTTTTCCATCTACCTAAATACCTTTCTTTAACATTTCTTATAATGTATTTCTGTGGGTATTGAATTCTTCCAGCTTTTGTTTGAAGAAAACCTTTTTGTCTTCATTTTTGAAAGCCACTTTATCTGGGTAGAGTATTCTGTTTTTTTTTTCTCACTTTCTTTCAGTACTTTAAAGATGTGACCTCTTTTTCTTTTGGCTCTAATAGTTTTGGGCAAGAAATCAGCCATCATTCTTGGCTTTATTCCATTGAAAGTAATGTTTCTTTTATTTCTGTCTGCCTTTATGTTTTTTTATCTTTAGTTTTCAGCAGTTTGACTATGATGTACCTAGGTATATATTTTTAATGTATTTTTCCTGCTTGGGCATCTCTGAATTTGTTTTCTTTCATTAATTTCTTAAAATATTTTATCTTGTCAAATGCTTCTGCTCTGTTCCCTCTTTCTCTTCTCCTCCAAAACTCCAATTACATTGTTTGTTAGATAATTTGATATTGTATAGTCTTTGGATACTCTGTTGTGCTGTTTGTCTTCATTTTTCCCCGTCTTTATATCTTCTATTGACCCATCTTCAATTTCACTGATTCTTTCTTCTGCGGTCTCCAGCCTTTTGATAAGCCTCTTTAAAGAACTTTTCACATTTGATATCATGTTTTTTATATCTAGCATTTTAGAATATATTTTATGGCTTTCATTTTTCTCTTGAAATTTCCCATCTGCTTTTCCATGTTCTCTACCATTTCTATTCGACCCTTTTTAATCTTAGCTATTTTAAAGTCCCTGTCTGATAGTTACAACACCTGGACCGTCTGTCTCTGAGTCTTTTGACTACTTTAACCCTGGATAATGGATCATTTTGGATGCTTTTTTTCCTTGTTCTTTTGTGAATCTTGAAATTTTTTTCTAAGAATTTTGTGTGAAAGAATAGTACACACTGAGATAGATAATATTTATGTCTAGGCGTGGGCATGCCTCTTCTGCTCTCAGGCCATTAGTGTTGTGAGTTAGGTCAATCTAGTCAGGAGTTAAGCTGGGTCTAGGTTTTATTGTTGTTATAATTACCCACAGTGCACCACACACCTTAAATTACCCTATTCATGGACTGCTGCAAGCTTGTGCTTAGTGTGAGGCCTGGAGTGCCTAGGAGTTTTCCTCAGTGTTTCTGCTCCAGTCACAGCTTTCAGCAGGTACAGCATGCTGCACCACAGAGGGTGCCTCTCTTCATGCTTTCCTTCCTTTAGTGGTAGACGGCTGTTGCTCATTGCTCAGTGCAAGTCACGTGGTGGGGGCAGAGGGTATTCTCAGTTCTCCTGCACCAGCTTAGGTAGGTCCTATAGTACAGAACCTCAGGGGTGGGATTTTCTTAGGATACCTCTCCTCTTCCCCATGCTGGTCAAACTCTGCCTTGTATTAGTGGGGGATCTTGTACATGAGCAAATTTACTGCCCCTCCTCCAGAGGCTTTGCATCAGTGGAGGTTCTTGGCCAAAGTGTGTTTCTTGCCCCTCTCTCAGCAGTGCAATGGGTTTTGCCTATTTTCAGTGCATCATGTGGGGGCAGCTTTTCTACCCCATCAAGAACTGTCCTTTGTCTGGGACCTGAGGCCAGAGTGGGGCCCATGAGTTTGTCTTGGGTCTTCTGTCCTGCACTCAGTCCTTCTCCTGGCACTCAGAAGGGACCTGTGGAAAAGAGCTTGTTAGTGGATGTGGACTCGCCCGGTGTTTCTGGCTGCCAGGGATCCTAAACTGTCACGCTAGCCCACAGTTAGCTTTAAAAATTTTGTTACACCTGTTTCCTTATCACCAGCCTTTATGGTTGCCTCCTCTTCCTCTCATGCTCTGCCTAAGCTAAACAGTTGGTGTGGCCCACCTCTCCTCTCAGAGGGGCTTCTTACCTTTTGGAATTCAGCTTACTTGACTGTTTTATAATCTCAGCGCTCAGATGGGTTGAAGCGTTATTAATTTTGTATTATCCAGCTTGTTTTTGTGTGTTGTTTCTGTCTGGATGGGAGGGATGTTCTCTTATGACTTTCTATGTCCTATGTGGATATAGCCCCCACCATCCACATTTAAACTATGCATAAGCCCTTCACAAATCTGCCCTGATTTCAGAAAGAAAAAATAACTTCTTCAATAAGATTTACTTACAGGATCAATTAATGATATGTCAATTGCTTTTCACTTTGTTTGAGGGGTCACAGATCACTCTGAAAATCTGAAGAAAATTATGGATGCCCCACTCCAGAAAAATGGACATATGTACAACACAAAATTTAAAAACAGTATAAAGTGATTCCATTTTGAGAAGGATCTTGGTAAATCTGGAAAGGAAAGAACCTACTGTTATGCTGGTTGATTTGTCCATGTTTTTTTGACCGTTTTCATTTCTTTTGTTCTGATTCATTTATTCTGTCACCGTGAGGTCTTGTTAGTTTCTTAAGAGGACTGGGCAAGCCATGAAACAATGGAGGCCAGTAGAATATGCTGGAAAGTACCCTATGGCTGGGAAAAAGGAGATCTGGATTTAATCCTGGTTCTGCCACCAGCTAATTATATGCCTTGGGGGCATAGCTCTCAATTTAAAGCAACAATTATTATAAAGCCTCTTATATCATCGCTCCACTGTGAGTCTATATATTTTTACCTTTCCTTATTACCCTTATGGGTCTAGGGTTTTATAGCATGTTGTTTAAGGAGAAAGGGCTTTGGTATCAGTTAATTTGGGTTTGAATCCTGGCTCCACTTCGTGAACTTTGGCAAATTACTAAGCAAGTTTAAGTTCAATGTTTCAATGTTCTCATCTGTACAGGATGGTACTAGCATCCTCCCATCCAAAGGGCTCTGCGGATGAAAAGCAATAATGTATGTAAATTATGTAGCACAGTGCCAAGCTCATAGTAAGTGCTCAGTGCATAGGATCTCTCCTTTTTTCACTTATAATTATAACATAAACATTCTATAATCCTATGTAATCTTTATAACTGACAGTTTTATGACTGGAGAGTAGTTTATAAAGCACTATGACTAACTCACTTCCATTTTTTGACAGGTTATTTCACATTTGGGGCCATTCTGAGTAATGCTGTAATTAATTTCTTTTTTCATATAGTATGCTTTTTTGCTTAAATATGCTGATTTCCTTTAATAAAACCCTTGGAATAGTATTTCTGGGTAAAATGTATGAAGTTCAACATGATTCTTGCTAAATATCCAAGCATATCTTTTGGAGTCATGGTAGAGACCAGAGAAAGTTGTCGCCCCACCTCTGATCCTCGTGGGGACCAGAAGCTATTCCTTGCTCATCTCTATCTCTTTGGAAGGGACACCTTCATTTTGTCTGTTCTTCTGTCGAATGAACTGTCCTGGCCTTTCTTACTCATCCTAATGGCTCATTATTCACACACGTCACCCATTTCAGCGGTTCTGGAAAATGGCAAGTCTTGTTTTCATGCAGGCTGCCTCTGCCTGGGAGCCTCTCAAGAAGAAAAGCAGCCGCTTTTGCCTGAGACATACCTGTTTTGCAGCTCTCTCCTTATTCGGCTCAGTGGGAAGCGCACATTTTCTGGGAGGGGTTGGTCCAGAGCTGCTTAAACGTTTTCAAGCCAGCCAGAGAAGCAAAGCCTGGTGTACCCTGCCTAAGAGTTCTCATTTCTCATGTGGATGCCATTGCTTGAGGATAAAAAGTAGGGAAGACACACTGTCCTTTTCCAACAGCGCCAGCTCCTGTGGCTGCTCCCACCACAAGACCTTGGCCATTACTTTCTCTTTTTTTAGAGAGAAGTTATAGGCAGGCAGAAAAATCATGCACAAAATACAGAGTTCCTACACACCACCCTGTTATTAACACTTGCCTTCGTACATTTGTTATAATTCATGAAAGAGCATTTTAAAAATTGTACTGTTACCTGTTGTCATGGTTAGGGCTCACTGTTTTTTCTTTTAATTTTTATTCTAGTAACATATATACTAAAATTTCCCCATTAACCACATTCAAATATATAATTCATTGCTGTTAATTCCGTTCACAATGTTGTGCTACCATCACCATCACGCAATTGTCCGTTACCTTTTCCCCTGCCTCCTCTCGGGATCTTGCTGCCCTTGCCGCCTCACTCTGTTTGACTGTAGTCTAGGAGTGGAGAACACACATACATGGTTTCAAGTTAGGCCAAGGATTCTGGTTTTGTGGGGAATTCTGCCAGCTATATCCAGGTAAGACAGGCAAGTTGTCAAGTCTAGGGAAGTCAGGCGTTTGGCAGGAGGGTTACAGTGAGCTGAACGGAACTCTGACCCTAGGGCTGTGTTTTCTGTCTTGGGCCCAGAGGCACTGATCACACAATGGCAATACTGAGGCGAGCCAGTTAACGTACAGCTCAACTTGACTCCATGTGGAGACCATTTAGGGTGGGCAGTATTTAAACTCGGGGACACTGTGAGTCCAGGCCCGCCTTATTTCATGTAGGGCCATTAATTTTTGTTGCTCCACATCAGCTGTCTGCTGCTCTGTTGCCCACCCTGGAGAGCCACAGTGGCCTGCGGCACTCACCCTGCGTCCTCCGGAATCTAGCAGGCCTTAGATTGACCAAGTCTTCCTCTTCCCCAGCTCCTCTTCTCTTTTCGTCTCAACTCCTGTTGAGTTTTCAGGTCTTTTAGCCCCACCCATCACCTGGCCTGAGCTGAGGGCCTGCTTCCTACCTCTGTCCCCCCTCAGACCCCTTTGCCAGGATAATTTAAAGTGTGCCTTCCTTCCTCCACGAGATACACCTGCCTTTTCGCATGGGTTCCTTTGTCTTCCTATTTCCACATGTTTATGTTCATAATATTGTATAGAGAAAGCCCTGGGTTCCCCTCAAAGCCAAACAAGACAAAAGAAAAGAAAAAAACCCATGCTCTCTGGAGTTTCCTCTTTATCTTTTGAAATGTGAAATCCCCACCAAGGCAGCTGACCCGGTTCCCCAATCAAGCTCCTGGTTTGTTACCTTTGACCTAACACAAAATAAAGCCCAACCTGACCTGAGCCTGCCCCTGCCAGATGGACAAACCCTGGTCCAGCCAATAGGAGCTAATTTCATTTCTATGCCTATAAAAATCCTTTGCTATCCCCAGAACCCCGAACCTACTTCCATTCTGGCTTTTTTGGCTACAGCAAAACTTTGGTGTCCTGAATAAAATGCTGCAGTCTGCAAACTCCACTCTGATTTGTCTTTCACGAAGTCCTTGAGACTCTGGGGTGATGTGTGTGTGTAGGCTTCTAGAAGGCAGCTCCTTGGCCCAAGGCTGACTTTACATGCTTTGAATCCACCCCAGAGAATTGAGTGCTGGGGAGGGAGGGTTCTTGTGAGGGAGAAAGTGATACACTCAGTGATACACTCAGTAATACACTCGGAGTTAAAAATGAGCATCCCAAGAAGAGAAATTCCCAACTCATTAATGGCCAAGGAAGTCACCATAATTTATCTTCAGTTTATGCACAAATCATACCACAGGAGTCTTTACTGGACGGAGGCAGTTTTTGCAGATGAGCAGTGTGCCTGTAAGGGACACTGGAACATGAGAAACATTTTTTTTCTATCATGAAAACAATTCCCAGCAAGTTGGAGAGGCCACACGTGAGCACATGTTTATGCCAGCTGGTCTGGGGGATGAGGTGGCCTCAGCCATCGAAGACCTCGGATTCCTTGTCCTTGATGGCATCTCTTAATTTGGACTCTGGGCAGCTTGGGCTGGGAAAGTAAGTGATGATAAACTTATTTCTGAGAGGGGACCAGAAGTTCCTTGCCCTGATTTAAATATCAGTAGAATTTCCTGGGCTCCTGGAAGGGAAAGGAGGGACAAAGAGGCCATAGCCATCTTCCGTGCCATGGAGCCGCTTTCTTCCACACATCTCCCTGTTGCCTCTGCTAGTTTTTCTGGGAATCTGGTTGAAAGAGGTGGGAAGAAAATTTCAGGTAATGGCTTAGCCTACAGGAAGACTAAGTACATGCTAGAAGGAATTCATGTGCATTTTGTTTCATTTTAAGTTTATACATATATATATACACACACATATATGATGTAGATCTTGAAGCAAAACACACGTACATATACATATATACACATACACACATACATGTATATATAATAGAGTGACATGTGGGTGGCAGTTGGGGCCACAGGGTTGTAATGGGACCTTGAGGAGGTTGGGGCCTTGGCTATTTTTGTGAAGCCCAAACCCTGGGGTATTTACCAAGGCCACCAGGAGCAGCATCCTTTTCCCCTGGAATTACTGAATAGGGAGGGAAAACTCATCTTTGGGGACGACTGGTCTTTTCCAGTGGGCCCAGAGGGTGGTGTGAAAAGCAGCCAGGTCGGGAGGACTGTGAAACTTTATGGAATTGTTGGGAGGATGCTCATGAAACGTTTTGTTCCTTTCTCTCCCATACTCTCTGACTTCCTTCCTTCTTGCTTTTCTTCCCTTCTTCCCTTGGGTTCTAGTGCTTCCTGTACTGAGTATTGGTGTATTTTTTCAGAAGGATCCAAGAGCTTGTTTGGAGGAGAAGCACAGGCAGGCTCACGGGTGCGAGCTTGGGGCACGGGAGGGGTCCGCAGGCTGAGCTGTGCCAGGTAGGGGGAGTAGGAACAGGATTTGGGGCAGAAGGCCTGGCTGTTGTTCCCACTTCTTGTTTAGAGACACATGGGCCTACAGGAAGATGTTACATAGCACACATGGGTAATATCAGATACCCTAGATGACTTCTGTCGGTGATTGCTGTGGGTGCGGAGTGAGTGGGGAGGGCTGCCTGACCAGTGGGTTGGGGAGGCATTGGGTCCATGGTGGGGCCCAGCAGG
The DNA here is from genome assembly GCA_029593785.1 of Cabassous unicinctus. Lineage (NCBI taxonomy): Eukaryota > Metazoa > Chordata > Mammalia > Cingulata > Chlamyphoridae > Cabassous > Cabassous unicinctus. Next base: position 8,185 of record JAQZBX010038893.1, read on the forward strand.
CTCACATTTAAGGAGGTCTCCCAGGAGCACTTGGGAGACTTCGGATCAGAACAGGGCCCCTTCTGATGAGGTGGGAGCTTCCCCTGACCCCTTTCTAAGCCTTCAGTTCTGATTTACTTCTCGCCTTTGCTTAGCCTTGCTCCAAACTGGAGAATGCATTGGGAAGGCCAGTAACATTGGAATCGTTTTAGTGTGATCCTGAGCATTCTCTGCCAAGGCTAATACGGATATTTTGTAAAGCAGGCTTGAAGGAGAATGAATGTGTGTGCACCCTAGATTAATTTGTTGTAAAAACAAATTGCTTCATTTCCCAGATTCCTTCAAATACTTGATCTTTCTTCTGGTTTTCTGGCCCTTGTGCTTTCTGACCCATCTCTTTTCTGGGAACTTTTTCCTGGCTTAGAATCCCAGCCCTGCTCTGAATGAGGAAAAGGGAGTCTTTTGCCCAGCACTGGGGCCAATGGGAAGGTCTCTTCCAGCCTCTGAGCACCAGGGGTGCTCGCCAAGTTCCTCAGCAGAGACTCGTTTTCTTAACGTGTCTGTCTGGAAATAGCTTTCCTGTCATAAAGTGGGTCCCAGGGGACTTGTCAAACTGTTCAAGGAAACTAAGTTTAAAAAAGGCATTAAACATATAATAAATATAAACATAAATATATAAACACGGATTTATAAATATATGTCATATATATGACATATATTATTTATATATGTTTTTATAATATCCCATGTGCTCTACTATATGGTTTGAATTTGGCCTGATGGCTTTTGAAAATGACTCATTTAATTTCCACTGTGTACCCAGATCCTTCTCAAACCTCCTTCTCCCACCACCTCCCCAGTCTCACTGGAGCCTGAGTCAGGGCTCACACACAATAGGACAATCTTAGAAGGAATTTGGGCCTTTGGGTTTCTGGTTTGCTGCGTCACATTTCACCTGGCCTCTTGGCTGATTAGGCATAGCTTAGGTCAACTCAGTGGGTTTCATGATCAATCTTTCTTCCCTCCTTCTCATTCACTTTTATTTTTTTGGGTGGTACTGGGGATTGAACCCATGACCTCGTATATGGGAAGCAGGCACTCAACCAATGAGCTACACCCACTCCCCTCTCATTCACTTTTAAGTTGTTCTACTTATTCTTCAAGCCTTTGTCAAACGCCTGCCCTGTTCTATGCATTGTGCCCAAGCCTAGAGGGATGAGGGATGTGAGATTGAATGTGGATCTTGGCCTTATCAAGGAGTCTGCAGCTTAGTCAGAGGGATAAACCAAGTTTCCAAACATTACACAGTAAATAACAGGGGACAGTTATTAAGCTCTGGCTGTTTGCCAGACTCTGTGTTAACTGATTTTCATATATTATTGCCTTCAATTTTTACAAAATTCATATGAAGCATATATTATCCCCGTCTTGCAGATGAGGAAGCTGTGCCCGGGGGACATGAATGGCTTGCTTGTTTGGCCCTGTGGACCTGGGGCCACCCACCTGGAGTCTCGACCTTCCCATAGGCCATGCCTTGGTTCTGCTTTTCACAGGGCTAACTTTTCAGCAGAATCTGCTACCTCAATTTATTTCTAACATCTTGAGTACAAACAGCTTAAGGTTTAACCCTTTCCTTGACTATTGGCAAAGGAAAAGGGACTCTGGGAGATGAAAAAAAAATGTTCCGAATCCATAGGTATAGCTCCCAACCTATAGAATTCTCGGCTCAGTCGGGGGTGAGGGTAGAAAGTCACAGTCACCGCATAGGAAGCTGTGAACTTGAGCCTTTGCTAGGCCGCTCTCCCTGACCACCTGAGAATACATATCATTTGACACCCTACCCCTTGCCTTCTTGGTTCTCTGCTGTAGATTTGTCTCTCCCACGCTTTTCTCTGATCTCTCTTGCCTTGATTTTCCTCCACTGAAAAGTGGAGAGAGAAAAAAAGAAACTATCTCCTTCAGCTGGGCTGTGTTCAGTTTCCATGAAAAGAGCCTACCCCTTCAAGGGCGGCAGGTGAGGTGTTAGAGCCTGACAAATGCCAGGACACATTGATCACAGGGAAGGTAAGATGCCAGGGAATCAATTGCTCTCCCTCCAGGGGAGACAAGGCAGACAGACAAGCTGTCAGGAAGGGCATGCACAGCTTGTACCTTGCAGCTGTGCCCAGGGTGCAGTGGGGAGCTACCTCCATAAATCTTTGTTTACTCAATGCCCTCAGTGTGTGCAGGGTAGCTGGAGGTGGTATGAGGGGTACTGATGTGGTCCCAGGCTCGCTGCGGGGGCAAGGCTCAGAGCCCAGAAAACCCCATTAACTCCAGAGTGGAGTTCATCCTGGGAGGCTTAGAGCTGCTTCCTGCAGGAGCGGGCCCGGCTGGCTGTGAAGGTGGGGTGGTTCTACGTTTGAAAGCATGTTCACATCTTCATCTCGCAGTTAGATAAGCCCAATAGATGTTGCGGTAAGACTGACTCTTCATAACACTGGGTTAGGCTCGTTCTGGTGCCTTGCATGCCAAGTGCTCAATAGCTGGCAGTTGCTATGGTAAGTATTGTTATTATTTTATTGTTGCTTTCCATCCATTTTGATGAGAGGCTTTTAAAAATCACCAGCTACCATGCTTCCAGGTGGGGCAGCCATTGCACAGGTTTGTACTGTGACTCACCTGGAAAGCCTTTGACGACACTCCAATGTGGTCTCCTCCCATGGAAGTCACATATAGACTTAGGGAGCACCCTCCAGTCCTTGGCCTCGCCGACCTGTCCCGCCTCATCACTGGCATGCCCCTCCCACTGGACGCTTCTGCCACGGTGAGCTACCTGGGTGTGCCCTGCTCATGCATGCCTTTTCCCACGGAGCTCCTTCCACCCCCTAGAATGATTCTTCCTCTCACAGTGTTCTAGCCTGGCAGAGCCTGCTCCATCCTTCAAGTCTCAGCTCTCACCTTGTTCCTCTATACACTTTCCCCAAGAAAGTTGAGGTGCTCCCAGCACACCTGGGACAAACACCTTCCTCTCAGCAATGTCCTTAGGCCTCTGTTGTGGTTTGTGCATCGGGTTTTCCACCAGACTCTTAACGTCCTCGAAGGGGAGGGGCTGGGCTTTGTTCATTGTTGTTTCTTCCCCTAGCCCTTAGCACAAGCCTGGCATGTGTTTGTTGAATGACAGATGGATTGTAAGAGGGCAGAAAGAGCACCAGATAAAGACTCAGGGGATGTGAGCACAAGAGCAGACCTGGGGGCTAAACAGCAAGGTGACCTTGCTGGCCCCACCTATGTGAGATTACGTTCACAGAAGCATGTGGGAAAGTACAGATAAGAGGTCAAGGTTCCCAGAGAATTGTCTTCTTTTCCGGGTAAGCCTGTGACCATTATGGAGAACAGCCAAGGGACATGCTTTTAATCATGAATGGAAACATGCAAACAGTGGCCTCATTCCAAATATGAATTCCTTAAAGCTGGCAATTTAGTTTGATCATCCACATTAATGGAATATATTGTTCTGAAAGACACGTAGGGCCTGGATTTTGGTCCCAACTCTCCCGAGATTAGCTGTGTGTCTTTGGGAAACACCTGTTTGACTCTTGGTTCCTCATATGTACTGGTCACTTACTTTCGAGCATAATTGTCAAACATACTTGCCCTGGCCTCCCCGCGGGGGTACTGTGGGGATCAGGGAGGTGATTTTGTGAAGGCAGTGAGGAAACCATCAGGTGCTTCAGAAACAGGAGGATTGTGCTGGGGCCCCTCAGATGCCTCGCAGCTGAGTGTGGCCTGCAGGGGCTCATGGCCGCGCCCTTCTCCTGACACCTGCCCTGGAATGGGCGTGGCCTCACTGAGGGAGGAAGGCGCTCCCCACCTCCGGCAGCCCCAGGCATGGCGCCTGACTTAAGGGCAGAGAAGGGCCGGCCTCCTCGCCTCAGGAGGGGACCAGGTCTGCCGGGCAATTTGCGTCCGGCTCGCAGCATGGCTCAGGCTCCGGCTAAGACCCCGTTCCTACTTCACATTCCCCCTTACCCTGTCCTGCTTCCCTTACTTCCTCAGGGAAGCCCCACCAAGGAACTTAACCCGGTTTATGAGGGTTGTTTTGCTTAGCCACATGGGCTCTTTTTGCTTGTTTATAAGTGAGAGATGGTTCGGCCTCCACCAGGGGAGATTTACTTTAGGATCTGTCTGAAGGCCAGTTGTCCAGAGACCTCGGGAATAATAGCTCCTGGTGTTCTAACTTCGGGCAGTTGTATTTGCAGATCCTCCTGAGTTGGCTTTCTCAGCTGCTGAGAAAGGAATTGGGGTTGGAGCTGCCAAACATCAGGGGGAGGGATGAGCTGGGCTGAATTTCAGGAGGAATTGCAATATGCAGAGAAGGGCCTGTGAGCTGGGAGACAGCAGGTGAGCAAGAGGCACTCGGTCCATCAGCACCATTTTATTTTGGATTCAAATTGTCACCTGGTGGCAAGGCCAATTTGTGTGCTTGCACTGGTTGTTAAAGTGGTGAAATACTTCTATAAGGTGGCCTAAATAGCCACAGTCCCAGGAGCTTCCTCCCGTGTCCCCAGTGCCACCCTCCCTCCACTCCACTCCCTCCCCCTCTCCAGGAGCCTCTAGGACTGATGTTTGGCCAGTGTCTGCTCTGACTGGGTGAGGTCTGAGCCATAATAGGGGTTGTATATGCTGAATGTCACCCCTACCTAGAGTTTAGAGGTCTGGACCTGAGCATGGAAATCAAGCACTGAGGGGCTCTGTGAGGAGGCATCTCCTGCAGGCCTCTGTGGACTCCCACCCCTCATTACCCACAAGGCCTTTGGCTCCCAGCCTTTAGACAACTCAGGAAAACATGGACAGGGGTCACCCGCCTCCTCTTCTCACCTTTAAGGCATCTCTTAGTCTGGAGTTTGCTCTGAGGGTTCTTCCCCTCTCCTCTCTTCCCCCCGGTCAGCTTCTTCAAGCCCTCCAGGTCTTTGGCTCTGTGAGGAGGAGCTCATTAGTGCCTTGTGCATCTCCTCAAAATCTGCTTTTAAGTGAGTTGCTGTCATACTTATTTTATAAATTTTCCAGAGAAGGTCATCTAATCATATGTCAGATCTCAAGCTCACTAACAGGACATGTATGACTAACTTGCCCTGCTTTCACAGATGCTCTTTAAAGGCCCAGGGTTCTGAAGGGTTACCCCAGGCCCATGGACCCCTGCTGTTAATGGGGGAAAAGAGGGCGGTCAAGAGGGTGGTGTGGGTTTCCCTCCTCATTTTGATGATGAGGTAAAGGGTTAGCTCAAGCTTACATAGCTAGTAAGAAGCAGAGTAGCATCTAGAACCCAGCTTCCTTTAATATAATATTTCCTTTCCTTTGCACCTCTTCACCATCCACAGCCCTGCCAGGACACACAATTCCACTTGGATGGTTTACTGAAGGGATGACTTACAGCGGTATAGGCAGGGTTATGGGAATCAACAAGGAATGCTGAGGCACCCAGAGCCAGCAAGAACAGGAAGGCTTTACGATCCCTAGGCTTGAAGAGTCAGGGGGCAAGAGTAGCGTTATTGGAACCCATTGAAAGATGGATGCAGAGAGGAGACCACGCATCAGAAGCTGAACTGTGGAGGGAGCAGCCCCTGCCAGCAGTGTGGCCAAAGCAAGGAGTGAGCAGTGGTGAGGAACGCCGAGCCCTCCTCCACCTGCTAATCTTTTGGCAGTGCTCTCGTTGGGTGAGCGCACCAGAAGGCAAAGGAGCCCTGCTGATGTGGTTCCTAGGAGTTGCCTTCCAGGGCAGAGAAGGGTGGAGAATGGATCTGAGGAAGCAAACAGAGAACGACCAGACCTCACCACATCTGCCCGGGGAAGTAGATGGTACCAGGACAAGACCTTGGTGTACTGCAAGGCAGACTTCCTTGGCATCTTTGCATATTTGGTGAACCAGAGTGGTGAATTTGGTACTTGTGAACAGGCCCCTTGCTCGCTCAGCCTCAGAGCTGTCTACTGTTCTGAGCATGGATTGACTTTCTGAGGAACCAGGGAAGGAAAGGATCCTCTGGTGGAGGGATAGAGAATGAGTGACAGGACAGAGAAACCCCTGGATACCTTTGTATGAGAAATGCACTGGGTCCTGCAGCAGAGGGTCTCTGCAGAGTTGGCATGAATGATTCATGGGTGTGTGCCTGGTGGGTTTTTGCCAACCTTGAAATTGGGTTTTGCTAACAAAGCCCTATTCCACCATGACAAGAGGTGCAATGAATCAAAATTTTTGGATTCTGGCGGTCAGTGTTTGCATGCTGTCTCTATGAAAAACTTTACCCAAGCTCGGTTATTCATTGTGGTCTTGCATGTCCTAAAGAGAAAAGCTTGGTTCTACAGAAATCATTTTGTGATGGATGAAATGCAGTCTTCTCTTCTAAACTCTTGCCCCAGAGGAGCAGAGCCTCTCTTTGGCAGGAGTTCTTCTTCAGGGAATGCCCAGGGGACCAAGCAACACTCCAGTTATTTTTAAGTCAAGCATATTCACACTGATTTCAAGGACAGTGTGCTGCTCTTGTTGGCTCAATAAGCATGATCCTGCATAAGCAATTACAGAACCTGCCCCTTCCTTTCCCCTAAACCCAACATGACAAAAGGAAAATGATGCACATTAAAATATACGTCTCTGTTTTATATAGGCACACCCAAAACATCTGTTGGCTGCTTCCCTTTTTGTGTGAATCCTGGCCAACTTCCTCTGGTGAGGGTCTCTCCTGGATGCCATTAGCAATGCTTTATTCTCTGGTTGTGTAAGGGGTGCTGTGCTTCTGAACATGGTTGTCTCCAGCTTCTTGAGGCTGCAGTGCTGAAAGCTCATGTATCCAAGCAGATCTTCTCAAGTACCCTTGGGAAATTTCTGCCCCCTCTGCTCTGTACTCTTCAGTGTTTCCTGCTTTTACTAGGGCTTTAGAAAGCCTATTGAACTTTTAAGTATTTCCAACTTATTGACCTGTGTGTGAAAAAGTCTGCCTCAAAGGAGCTGGTCTTTGAATTTCCCTCAAGCTTTAATAGAGCCTGTTGGAGAAGCTGAAGCACAGGATTCAAACTTATATACACATGTGGACAAGCAAGACAAGCTGAACATTTGGCACATAAGACCATTTGTCATCTAATTCCTTTTCATTCATCTTTTATTCAACAAATATTTATGGAGAAACCACTGTGTAAGGTAATGTGTTAGGTACTAGAGATACAGCTAAAAACATGGACAAAAAATCCTGTCCCCAAGGTGCAAGTAAGTATAGATTTTTACTTAAGTTTAGTGCAGTCTTCTGTTCCATTCATTCATCCATCCATCATCCATCCATCCATCCATCCAACCATCCATCCATCCATCCATCCATCCATCCATCCATCCATGCATTCATCATCCATCCATGTGTTTGCCTCATATTATCTTGCATTGCCACACAGTTCCATGGGCAGTAGGGAAGAAACACTGAGCCCTATGTGATTATCTATCATCTAGCTAACAGTCAAGCATGTTTAAGCCTCTGCTACCCTGCAGGCTGCAGGGACCATGATGCCTGTCCCTCTTCCAGGAATATTCTGCTATTATTTGCTTGTTGAAGCTTAGTAGCTAGGTAGTGGAGGGTGGGGTGGGGGCATTGTCGCCCTGTTTAAGTTTCGGTCTTTGGCAGGCACCATGTTCCTGAGTCTCGAGGGTGTGGCATCCTCGGTTCTCTTTCCCCTCTCCTGGGTGCAGTTGGGGCTCAGCCTGTACCCCTTCCCCTTCCCCAGGAGTGGGGTTCTTTCCCTGCAGCTACAGTGATTTTTCACCAGTGCCTTAAAGGTGGCAGCATCTTTTGCTCTTCCCCTGACAGATTAAGGCTTTTGCTCCTTGAGCAGACAGAAGGAAGGGATGGGCACGTGTCTTGACCACCCTCATGTGGGGGCTGTCTTCTTCCCTCAGGTCTTCACCACAATGGCACTTTCTAAGAGTTCATGAAAACAAGAGCTTGCAAGGGTGTGTGGACTCCCCCAATTTCCGCAGCCCTTGGATCCACACTTGGCCTTCACCAATTCAATCATTCTAGCCAAACTCTTCTTACCAGTGAGTGGCTACAGCTACGCCAGGTACTCACACACTCACATCTCTTCTCTTCCTGCACCCGTCTCTCCTTAGATTTTGGATCAGTTTGGTTGCTCTGAGACCTCAGTTCTCCTATAGATTTGACAAAAGTCTTGAATTAGAAGTGAGTCTGGATCTTTTTTTTTATTGTAAGGGTGGGAGTGACACTCCTTCCAGCTCTCTACCTACCTCCCTAAGTGGAAGCCAGAAATCCTGCTTCATCCATTTTAATAGTTCCCAGGATATTTATTCTTTCATTTGTTGTCTGCTGACCCTTTCTCATAGTGATTTTTATCTCTGTGAGTCATGTAAGTTTTTACATTGAACTCATCTTCAGTGGGTTTTGTTTTCATAGGAGTCTTGAATGTCCTGGGTTTTGGAGGTATCCCTATGAATTATTTTGTCTCACCTCTACTGGGGTCTTATGGGTTTTACACAGGACAGTTCTAGAACTGTTTTCAAAATAATTTTCTTGGCTTCTTTTTTATAGCCTATCCTATGGGTATTTCAGGTTGGGATACTATGCCTCATATGGCGCAATCCTAGAATTTTGATTTCTCATAGTTGGCCTTTTCTATCCATGGCTTAGATGGGTAGCCTGCTTCTGAGATGCATGCCTAGGTTAAAATGAGGGCGTTTCCCCCCTTTGTTTTCAAATAGGGCATCCCTGCCAAGATTCTGTCTTTATGAACATAGCTCAATTCTAACTCCTTCTGTACACATGGCTTGTGGAGTTAAAGCTCCAGGCCCTAAAATGTGTACCCAGTTCAGATTGTACTGTGTGTGTTTCCCTTTGTCTCCTGCTCAGTTCTTTAGATTTGAGTCTCCCTTTTGTTCTTGGCATTATGAGATATTCTTTTCTTGTTTTCAGGCTCAGCCATGGGTATAAGCATGTTTTCAGTTGTTTTATACCTCTTATTTCTGTGTCTGGAGCAGATTGGGAATTCCTGCATTAACTTAGTCTTGTATATTAATTATTAATTTAAATCAATTGACCAAAGATCAAATCAAATTAATACATTGATTTAAAAATCAATTAATTAATATTTTTAACAAGGTCCCAAGCCACATTCCTATGGGGCTCATCCCTGGGTAGGCTGGGGTCAAGTATCTTAAAGCCACTGTGCCAGGTTTCTCTCTACATCTCAAGGCATTGGATGCGATGATGCCAGAGGTTTAGTGACTTGTTCTGAAGGCACTAGCTGGATGAAAGTATCGTTGGAATAACAAGTTCCCATCCTATATTCTGTCTGAAATTAAGAGGGTCTGTTTAAATTTAAGAGCCACCTCCTCCATAAGTTCTTCTAGAACTGTCCTCTCTGTCTCATGGTGAGCCAGAATGTGGAAATCATCTGAAGCCCTTACTTGGTGCCTATACATTTGCCAACTTGCAGCTTCTCTTGTTACTATTCTCCTTGGACTCTGGAAAGTAACAGTTTAGTGAAGAGATATGTTATGTGTTATACAGGGGGACTGTGTTTTGTGCTCTTTGGATTATCTGCTCCCCTCCCCACCCAGCTGCACACATACCCAGCCACCAGCACAGGACTGGAATTGGGGATAATAGGCAAAAATGAGAATGTTCTTCAAGTACAATATGCAAAAATGAGTGAACAGAGGAGAGAGAAAGGAGATGGCCTAGGGGGATATAGCCAGGTGGTGAGTGGGAAAAGGGAGAAAGCAACGAAAGATGAGAGGAGAGCTGAAGAGGGAATGCACATTGTGGAGAGAAGAGAACTGAGGCTCAGACACTAATTTACTCTCTCAACCCATTTTATTTCTGTATGCTTGGCAGAAAATTCTCTCATTTCCCAGAATATGTCAACCTTGAGAAACTTGAGCTGAAAGTGACTGTGTTTATTTGATCTGATTAGTCATGCAAAGTACCTCCATCGTGGAATCATAAATACTCAGGTGAGATCATCTTTTCCTTTTCCTTATCAGAATAAGTAACGAGAATTTTCTGCTCCATTCCATGAACAGAGAGTAACAAAAATGAGAGAAACAAAGATTTCTTAAAAAGAACAGAAGGCTGGGAGGATTTCTCTTCTTTGTTGGCATCTCACCTCACAAGTTATCAGTATAATAAAAGCTGCCTGCTAGCTGGGCCCATGTTAGGCTGTGAAATGTGTCCATTATATGTCATGCCTTTGTGGCTGATACTGTGAAGCTCAAGGGCAAAGGGACTTTATTAGTCAGGAAAACAGAAGCCATTCTAGTTGCTTTAGCAGGAAGGGAAATAGTAGAGGGAATTAGCTCCTGACAAAATTGTTGGAAGGTCTGAGTGAGCTGACTGTTCCATAGCTCAACAGAAGCTGTGGGTAAGACTTCCAATTAGCATGATGGAGGGTGATTGGACAATCAAGAGTGGAGGAGAGCATTTTCAATGAAGAGATGAAAAGATGCTATTTCTTGAATAGAAGCAATTAGGCTTTACCCAAGTGGAAGATGAAGGTCATTAAAATGGATAAAACCATGGAGGTCACTCACAAGTGACTGTAGAGGGGAAATGATTGGGGCTGGCCGAGCTGGCTGAGGAGAAAGCTTGTTATGATTTGGCCAAGTGGCAGGGCCAGAGGAAGGATCTTCTCTCAGAGGTGAGTTCTTAATCGTGATGGAGAAAGGACCAGCTAGGATGAGGCCAAAGAATCAGTAGCCCCAGCAAGCTCCCAGTGGTCTGGGACTGAGGCCAGAGCAGCGTTTCTCCCAGTCTGCTCTGCTGTGTCACCAGTGCTCTGCCAGGTGAGCTATCCCATTAGGTTGTCAGAGCTGAGGCTGTATCTGCCCCTCTAGGAGGTTTCTGGGGCTGCCTCAGAAGACTGTATCTGCTTCAGGGTGGTCAGAGGACCATTTGATGTGGGCTGGAAAGAGGTCCCCGAATATCCCACAGGGTGGGGCTTTTAAAGCCATCAAGTCCTCTTCATTCTACTTCCTAAACAGCTTTTGAATCTCTCTTCTTGTCTCCATTCCCACAACTACACTTTTTTATGGACCACATTACTATCCTTTCTGGAAACCAGTATAGCCTCCTAACTGGTCTTCCCATCTCCAATTTGCATTCCTCATCCCAAATCCATTCCTTTCCTGCTGCTTCAGTGATCCTTCTGAAATGCAGATCTGCTTGTCCCTTCCATGGCTTTGCTCTTTCTTCAGGATGCTGGCCAGTAAGCCCTTCAGAACTGGCTCCTCTTAGCCTCTCTGGTGTCATCCTCTTGCTCGCATTCTTTCCTTAGCCCCTCTGTCCTACAAAGGAATCATGCTTTCTGGCCTTTGGACCTTTGCACAGGCTGTTTCCTCTGCCTGGCAAGCCTCTCCCCCGCTTAGGTGACACTTCCTTAACTTCATGGACATTATGTTTTCAAGTTCTGCTTTTCTGTTTGGTGGGAAACTCATGAGCGTGTGCACCACATCTGCCTTGTGTTCCCAGAACTTGGCTCAGTGACTGGCACATAGTAGGTGCTCAGGAAGTAGTTGCTGAATGAGGAGATTAGTGTTGGCATTTCTGATGAGCATCTGTTTAAAATGGATTCTGTCCTTTGGGTGGTTTTTGCTCTACTGTCTCCTCTAGCTGCCTTTTTCTTTCTTCTCCCTCTTCTCTCCCCTGCCTTCTTCTTCCCAATTTCCTTTTCAAGAATGGTGGAGTTGGAGAGACCTGTGTGGCTGGGGAGTGCCCTTACTGCCCACCTCAAGCCCTCCTAGTTTCAACTCTCTTCTGCCCACATTTGGATGCAGTAGGAGAAAGGAAACAGAGTCTCTAGACCACTAGTGTTTGCTCAGCATCTCCAGATTGATTATGTTCTCTTCTTTTCTTGTCCTGGTTGCTGAAATGCTTCTGATAATGACACTGCCACTGAATGCTGCTGGGTAATCAAGTCCTGGGCACATCAAGGAGGCACGGTTTACTTTTGATTTCCATGTGACACCCTTCCAAGTCCATCACAGGTGAGTGGTATTTACCAGCACGGGACTGAAGTTAGTCACCAGATAGAGTCCTGCTGAAGGAGTCATGTGCCACCCCATGACGTTCTTACCTGTCCCTCCCTTGAGGTGACATGCCAACCTTTTCCGCCCTCATGGCCTGGATTGTGGTGCTGCCATTCATTCAGGAGCTGGGTTGGTGCAGCAGTCAGGCTAACAGCTTGCGCCTGCTCACCGACATCCAGCTTGCATGGCAAGCATGGAAATGTGCCGATTTATTTACCGCTAAGAAGATTCAACCCATGCAAACATCTAGCTTGGGCTCTGCTTTCACTCCAGTGAATCACTGAGTGTGTGATGTGTCCTGCCCAGGCATTTGGCTGGCTTCCTTCTCTAGTGTCTGACAGCTTATTTAGTTCAAGTGTATCTGCTGGGCAGCATAAAACCCCCATAAAGATGCTTATTAGCAGATCATCCAGGAAATATTGTTAATTCATTTGCAGAAGCAGAAACCTACTGAGCAACACACCAAATGGTGTTGATTAGCAGAGAACAGGAACAAACATGATTAAAAACCACCGAGGACACAGGTAGGGAGAAAATGGTCCAGCCTGCCCCCAGAGAAGCAGGCATGAGGATAGCTGGGGAATGTTCTCTGAGAGGGACCCACACCCCACCTGGCCCTTGGGGTTTGCTCCCCTCTTGGCTAAGTTTGGGAGCCTCTCAAAGTAGATCCTGAGATTTCATACTTGCAGTTTGTTTGGGAGGTGGTCTCAGGGACCACAGTGAGGGAGTTGGAGTGGGGGAGGGAAGGGAGGAAACCCAATAAAGGGTGAGCTAAAGTATAGGGACCACTGCAGGCAGCTGGGACTCAGTCCTGCTGGAGACTCTGAGAAATTATGTGGAAAGCACAGAATTGTCTTTGCCCCACACACTGAGGGGAGACGAAAGTGGGGGAATTAATCATGAGCTTCTGTCCCTCATTGACTGAGGGTTGCTTCTGGGACATAAACTCCCTGGCACTTGGCTCCCTCTCCAAGCAGAGTCGAGCAAGGTCCCAAGGTGGAGCAGGGCCCCAAGTAGAGACACAAGAAACTAGCAACTATGGGACCATCTGTGGGCAGCTCTGGGGTAGGTGTGTGGGCATGGCTCCAAGCCTAATCCACCTCTAGCTGCAGAAAGGACACTGGTTTCTGTTTAGCAGCCACCCCAAACCTCCTTATCTGAAAGTAGTATCTGATGGACACTGCACTGGGTTGACTAGTGGCCCCACAAAATCCCTGTTCACCCGCAACCCCAGAATATGACCTTTTTGGAAATAGTGTCCTTGCAGATATAATTAGTTAAGATGAGGGCATACTGAGGCTCCAAATCCAATAGAACTGGTGTCCTTATAAGAAGAGGGAAATTTGGACACAGAGAGAAAAGGCAGCCATGTAAAGATGGAGGCAGAGTTTGGAGTTGTGCGGTCACAAGGCAAGGAACGCCTAGAGCTACTGGCATCTGGACAAGGCCAGGAAAGATCCTTCTCTAGGAGCTTTGGAGGGAGCATGGCCCTGCTGACACCTTGATTTCAGTTGTCTGTCCTCAAGAACACTGAGAATAAGTCTCTGTCGTTTTAAGTCACCGAGTTTGTGGTACTTTCTTACGGCTTCCCTAGGAAATTACTTCAGGCCCTCAGTGAGAATATGATCATGAAAAATCTTTAGGCTGTGGAAAATGTTCTTCCATGGCAATTTCTCCTCTGGCTTGGCCAGTTTCTCCCAGGAGTGGTGTGGAGTGGGGTGGGAGTAGGGGTGGTGAGGAGCACTGTGGGCTGCTGGCTGGGCCAGGCATCAAATCCAAGCTCCTCCATGAAGACTTCCAAGACCAGCCTGGCCAGGCAGATGTTCCCAGGGTGTCCTACCCCGCCGCCACGGTACTTACCACCTTTTCCTTGCTGGGCATTTATGATTTTATTCTTCCCTTCTTGTGCATATATCTGATCTCAACTATTTTTTTTAAGCTGCTCTGGTGATTCTAATGTGCAGCCAGGGTTCAGGACTCGTATCTTGGCTCTTGTTTGTGGTTGTAAAAGAGAGTGCGAGGTCCCAAACTGAGCTTAAAGGACCAGCTGACAGAGAAAGGGGCTTGTCTTTCTCCCATATCCTTATCTGCTGAGTCTGCTGCAAAGTTCTGCAATCAGCATTCTAATACCATTGTGAACTGGTGGCACCAGGGGACAAATTGTGCTCTATCTTGAGCCCTTCTGTGATTTTAATGGCTAGGACCCAAGGCAGTTTAGTGGGCTGGTGCAGTTTTGCACCGATGCCAAGTCTGCCCAGAGAACCTCTGCTAGATCAGTGTCTGGGTAAATGCCTGCCCCAGGAAGAGTTAGCCCCCACATAAATCACCTTGAAGGTATAGATCTTTCCTTTCTGATTAATAGCTCATATTTCTACCCTCCAGAGAGCTGTGGCTGCCTCACTGGCATCGTGCCTGGGAGACGAGAGAAGAGTATAGCATTGGGAGGCTATCAGGAGAGTGGCTTGGCGACATCTCCAGCTCTGTGCCCCTCATTTTTGGAAGGCAGTTGTGCGAATTCTCACATGTGGTGATCAGTGTCCAAGGAGAGGCATTAGAAAAACTGGCTCAGGGCTTAAGTGAGCACCTTTCAGAAGACTTTTGGGCTCAGGGCTGGAGGGCATGGAAGCCAGCTATGGGTCTCTGGTAGAGGTAGGGCTGTACTTCCAGCCACTCTGAAACTGAGGTTAGATTTTAGGGAAAGGCTAAGCTCCTTTTCCCGCATTCCTCTTTGAGCAGGCTTTTCTTGGTTTAACTACAGGTTGGTTGGTTGCTTCTAATGTGTCAAAGGCTGAAAACCCTGCCAAATTACTGCTCAATAAAATTTTGGAGTAATCCTGTTTTATAGATATATCTCTGATGCTCAGCATCTTTTGCCCACTGAGTATCAGTCCCAAGTCTAAGTGGCTGTATTAGTTGGGACTTTTGCTCATGAAACCAAACCAAACCAAACCAAACCAAACCAAACCAAACCAAACCAAACCAAACCAAACCAAACCAAAC
>JAQZBX010038894.1:0-23236 GCA_029593785.1 Cabassous unicinctus
TAGTGTGGTACATTTGTTACAATTGATGAACACATATTGAAGCATTGCTACTAACTGTGCACTATAGTTTACATTATAGTTTACGCTATATCCCACACAATTTTGTAGGTTATGACAAAATATATAATGGCCTGTATCCATTATTGCAATGCCATTTAGGACAATTCCAATGTACCAAAAATGCCCCCATATTATACCAATTCTTCCCTCTCCCTCCCTTCAGAACCTCTGGTGGCCACTACCTTTATATCAATGATAAAAGTTCTTCCATTGCTAGAATAATAAGTCTATAATAGAGTAATAATAAGTCTACTTTAGTCCATTGTTCATTCCCCAATCCTGAGGATTTTGGGATGGTGATGCCCACTCTGTTTCTAATTGAGAGGCCTTAGATCCCATGGGGCAGATGGATGGGACTATCTTGCTTGCAGTTGCAGACAATCTGTTCCTTGGGATGGGCATTGTCCATCATCTCCTTGTTAGTTGTCCTGGGTGAATCCAATGAATTGAAGAGTAGGTGTTGCAACTCTGCTGAGATTCAGGGCTCAACTGGCACATAAGCAAACCAAATATTTAAGTCTCTGAGACATATATGTAACAAGTATAATGCTAATTATAAATGCAAATAAAAAGGGCAGAAGAGCCATGTGTAGGGAATCTATAAACGAGTCTAACTCTGTTACACTGGGGAACATAAATTCCAGAGTACGGCCCAGTGACAGGGTGCCGAATTCCTTAGCTTGTCTGCCCTGCTTTTAGTGTCTGGATATCTCTAGAGCCCTCAGGAGCTCCGTTGTTTGAGGCACTATTTACTGTGGCAGTCAATGAGATCCTGCTGAGACATGAATAAGCATAATCTCCTGCTGTGTTCTCAGTTAGAGGGACAAAAATCCCTTGAGAACATAGGCAGTGCCTAATGAAAAAAAAAACAGAACAATATGGCAAGCCCTCAATTTTATTGCAAGTAACTATGAATCTTATTTTTAAAAATTGAAATTTAGTGGTTACCATTGGTTCTGAAGGGAAGGGGAGAGAAGAATAGAATAGGTGGAACATAGGCCATTTTTAAGGCATTAGAATTTTTCTGCATGATTTTGCAATAATGGATACAGGCCATTTTAAATGTCATCAAAACCTATAAAAGTGTAACTTCCAAAATGTAAACCTTAATGTAAACCATTGACCATAGATAGTAGCAATGCTTTAATATTTTTACATCAGTTGTAACAAATGTAACATCCGCCTGTAAAATATTATTAATAGGGGAGAGTGGAAAATGGAGAAGGCATTGGGTATATGGGAATCCCCTGTATACCACATTTATAAACCAAGTAAGAAAAATCACGTGATTATTGATTGAGGCAGAAAAGGCATTTGACAAAATGCCTTTTCTTTATAAAAACACTCCAAAATATAGGAATCAGAGGAAACATTCTCAATACAATAAAAGGCATATATGAAAAACACACAGGTAACATTGTATTCAATGGTGAAAGATGGAAAGCTTTTCTGTTGAGATAGGGAACAAGTCAAGGATGCCCGCTGTTACCTCCGTTTTTCAATATAGTGCTAGAGGTTCTAGCTAGAGCAAGAAAAAGAAATAAAAGGTGTCCAATTAGGAAAGGAAGAAGTAAAACTTGGGCTATTTGTGGATGATATGATCCTATACCTAGATAATCCCCCAAAATCTACAACAAATCTACTAGGGCTAATAAATGAATTCAGCAGAGTGGTGGGATACAAGATTAATATGCAAAAATCAGTAGTATTTCTACACATTTGTAATGAGCAGTCTGAGGAGGAAGTCATTTATTTTTTTTAAAGATTTTACTTATTTATTTATTTATTTATCCCCACCTGCTGCTTGTGCTCGCTGTGTCCATTTGCTGTGTGTGTGTTTTTCTGTGTCTGCTTGTCTCCCTTTGTTGGGTCGTTCTGCTGCATCAGCTCACCACGCTGCGCGGGCTGGCTTGCCTTCACCAGGAGGCCCCGGGAACCGAACCCGGGGCCTCCCACATGGTAAACGGGAGCCCTATCGATTGAGCCACATCCGCTTCCCAGGAGGAAGTCATTTTAAAAATACATTTTCAATAGCAACAAAAAGAGTCATATTTAGTAATAAACTTAACCAATGATGTAAAGCACTTGTATTCAGAAAACCACAATGCATTGCTAAAAGAAATCAAAGCAGACCTAAATAAACGGAAGAAGATTCTGTGTTCATGGATGGGAAGAATAAATACCTTTAAGTTGTCAGTTCTACCCAAATTGATATACAGATTCAGTGCCATCCTGATAAAAATTCCAACAGCCCAAGAAGTGGAAAACCCCATTATCAAATTTATTTGGAAGACTAAGGGGCCCCGAATAGCCAGAAACATCTTAAAAAGGAAGAACAAAGGTGGAGGACTCTTACTTCTGGACTTTAAATCTTATTGCCTAGCTACAGTGGTAAAAACAGCATGGTAATGTCATAAAGATATAGAGCAGTGGAACAGAACTGATGGTTCAGAAAGGGACCCTCAAAACTGCGGTCAACTGAGTTTTGACAAGGCTGTCAAACCCACTCAGCTGGATCAGAATAGTCTATGCAACAATGGAGCTGGGAAAACTAGATATCCATATCCAAAAGAAAAAAAGAGGAGCCTACCTCACACCTTATACAAAAATTAACTCAAAATGGATCAAATACCTAAATATAAAAGCAAGAACCATAAAACTCTATAAGAAAATGTAGGAAACATCTTCAAGACCTGGTGGTTTCTTAAACCTTACACCAAAAGCACGTGCAATGAAAGAAAATGGATAAATGGGATATTCTCAGAATTAAACGCTTCCGAGTTTCAAAGGACTTTGTCTAGAAGGTAAAAAGTCAACCCTCTCAATGGGGGAAAATATTTGGGAACCACATATCCAAAAAGGTTTTGATTTCCATGCTATATAAAGAGATCATGCCACTCAATAATAAAAGAGCAAGCAATCCAATTTAAAAATAGTAAAAGGCTTAGACATTTCTCCCAAGAGGAAATACAAATGGCAAAAAGCATATTAAAAATGTTTAATATCACTAGCCATTAGGGAAATGCAAATCAAAACTACAATGAGATATTATCTCACACTTCATAGAATGGCAATTATTTAAAAAAAAAAAAACAACAGAAAATAACAAGTACTGGAGAGTATGTGGAGAATAGGAACACTCCTTCACTGCTGGTGGTAGAATGGTGTAGCCTCTGTGGAAGACAGTTTGGCGATTCCTAAGGAAAGTAAATATAGAACTGCCGTATGATCCGACAATCCCTGTACCAGGAATATATCCAGAAAAACTGATAGCAAGGACGTGACCAGACATTTGCATATCGATGTTCAGAACAGCATTTTTCACAATTGCCAAAAACTGGAAACAACCCAAGCATCCATCAACCAACGAATGGATAAACAAAATGTGGTATATACATACGATGGAATACTATGCTGCTGTAAGAAGAGGTGAAATTGGGACACATATAAAATAAATGAATCTTGAGGACATTGTGCTTTGTGAAATAAGCCAGATACAAAAGGACAAATATTATATGGTCTCTATAATATGAACTAAATATGAAAAATAAATACATAGTTACTAAATGTTACTTGGAGATCGGATGAGGACTGAGAAGGGGTACTGATGGTTAATATATGTATACTTTTTAATTAGCATGACTGCAAAAGTGTGGAAATGGATAGAGTTGATGGCAACACATTATAGTGAGTATATGTAACGCAGCTGTTTATAAATAGGATTGTTGCTGAAAAGGTAGTCTTGGGATGTAAATATCCATAGAAAAAAGCTAGAGAATAATCTAGGAACTGAATAACATAGTGAACCCAGATGTGGATGAAGATTGTGGTTAATAATACAAATACAAGAATGTTCTTCTATGAACCAGAAAAAATGTACATCACTATTACAAGGTTGTAAGAATATAGTAATGCATGGGAAAAATACAATTAAGGTAACTTATGGACTACAGTTAACAGCAGTATTATTATGTTCTTGCATCATTGTGCTATATCAGTGCTAAATGTCAATAATAGGGGTTATGGGATTTTCTCTTTTGGACTAAGGAAAATTTTCAAAGGTTTACTGGAGCAATGATTGCACAATTTTGTGATAAAAGTATAAGACACTGAATGTACACTTTGGATAGAATGTGCAAGGCATTGGACTGTATAACACAGTGAACCATGTGGTGGAAGATGGACTGTGGTTAACAGTACCAACATGAGTGTTCTCTCATGAACCATAAAAAGTGTACAGTATTAATGCATAGTGTTAATAATATGGGATGTATGGAAAAATATACCAATTGTATGCTATGGACCATAATTAGTGGTAATAGTCTGAACATGTTCGTTTATAATCTGTAACAAATGTTCCACAACAATGCAATTTGTTGGTGGAGGGGTGATATATGGAAATTCTGCACATTATGTATGATTATTTTGTAAGCTCCCAACTTCTCTAATAAAAAATTTTAAAATGTATATAACAAAGATATGTGATAAATCATGCATAGTAAAGTGTTAATTGTAGCGTCTTTAGGTATATAGGTGGGTATATTTTTCCCCAACGTGAGAAAAATCTAATAAGATGTGATTCTTGCTTTCAATGTGGTTTATAGACCAGTAGCATATCTGTATGTTCCATGTCCCCCTTCTCCAACCTTGATCCTCCCCCTCAATGTAACTTGGCTATCAAGAGATCTTAGAGGAGTTCAGGGGAGTTAAGGTAGACTGATTCCAGACTATTACTAGCCATTTAGTTATATTAGGTAGTCTTTTTAATTGGTTTAGTATCTTAAACAGTGTTTGTTACACGATGTATATGTGAAATACAGTCAACTATATTTTTAACAACTGACTTAAAAATCCATTTTAGGACCCTATCTCCTTTGCAATGATTTTTTCCTTGACTTACAAATGTTTGGAAATACTAACATTTATTTTTATGCTCCATAGAAGATCATTGTTATTGTACTCCAGTTTGAATCTGAAGATTTGTCAATTCTAATATTAATGCAATCAAAATAAGTGCCTTTTAAAAATAGATTTTGGAATAATTATCAATGATCAAATTTTTGTACTTCATAGAATAAAACCATCTTTTATAAATGCTTCTTGATATGTATTATACTGGACAGTGTAGTTGGTTCAAAGTTAATTAAAAATTATGAAACATTATATTGCCTATTTAGTATATAAATTTCTTATGTACATTTTAGTATATGGTAAAGCAGTTCCTTTATGGCCAGTGGACACAGCTCTTGCTAAGAAAGTTCTCCAGTACATTCAGAAGACTCTATATATTGCCTGCTGTGTTTCAGTGAACTGTCTAGGTTTAAATAAGTCAGAGATAAGGATGGAGTTTTGACCCACTCAAGTGAATCAATCTGCTTCTCTGTGTTTTATATATTGAATTTTGGCATAGTATTTTGTTGGAAGAAGGAATTCAGCAATTTAAAATTTGAAAACAGGTTTAAATGGTACGATATTTTGGCTGAATTTAATGTGTAACTGTAAATTTACGGAGTGTCTATTGGGTAGCTCTGTGGTAGGTAGCAGTAATATTACTTTAGTAGGTTAACTGCATTACTAATGGGCTATTCATTTACATGTATCACCTCTCCTTTGCTCCACAAAGTGGGTTAGACTCCTAATCTCTGAACAGGAAACCCACAGTTTATAGTCTCATAGCAGTTCTGTGATGCTGCAGGTCAGATATTGTTTATATCCACTTTATTTATTTTTTTATCAAATATTTTATTTATTAGATTTTTTTAAAATTGTTGGTAAAAATCAAAATTTTTCACAATACATACCGATATTTGTAAAATGATATATAAATACATATGCATATATGTGCATTTGCTTACATAAATGTTATTTTATATATATACATATATATATTTTTAAAGGTGCTTAGATTACCTAACTATTACTCAGAAATTACAGGGATTCCCATGTTCCCCACCTCCCACACCTCCCACAACATCCCACACCAACATCCTTCATCAGTGTAGCACATCACCCGCAATGGATATACACATCCTGGGGCCTTGCCACCGAGCATAGACCACATTTCACATCATAGACCACCCTCTCTCCCACACAGTTCTGTGTGGTATATGCTGATGCAAAATGGCCTACATCTGTTGCTGCAACGCCACTCATGACAATCCCCAAGTCCTGAAAAAGTCCCTGTATTTCAACTGCTCCTCCCCTCCCTGCCCCGAAAATGTCCAGTGGCCACCGGCTCCACCTCACTGTTAAAGTTTCTTCCATTGTTTGAATCACAATATGTCTACGACAGAATTGCCCAAGGTCATTGGTACCTTTTTAAATTTTGCTTAGTGGTCTATGATTTTATTTTTAATTTTTATCCACTTGCATTTAGCATGTTTTCTATGTGCATGGAAATTACATATCAAATCATTTATCTTTTATTCTCAAAAACACCTAATTTCTAGTGTATCATTAAAAATCTGAAGGATATAAATGTACAGAATTATGCCACATGACTGAGTATGATATACTTTTTTTGAGCAGTTTTTCAAGAGCTACTCTGACTCTCAAAATGACTTTTGAGAAGATGTAAAAAACAAGAGTACATCCATATTCAGGGAAACTGCTGTTATTTGTTGGCAATAAACCTGACTTGATCATATTACACATGTCACATATGGGAACTTAAATTCAAGGTTGCCCATCGGTCTTATTAAAAGTGTCTGAGTTCATAAAATTACATTAAGAAGCGTCAATTCATCTTTAGGAAAGTGTGTTACAAGGAATGCAAAGTATGTTTAAGTTTGATAGGCTACATAAAAGATTGTCCATCCACACAGGGAGGGTCACCAGAATCACAGCTTCTTAGTTTGCCAACCCATCAGCTACTAGATAACCCACCGCGCTTGGCTTCCTGGTCTCCTGGCTGTGCCAGTGACACATGTGAGTACACGCATGTGTGTGAGCCATCGGGTTCTCCTGGGGTGAGGCAGAATGTTCTTTTGGACCACATTCACAGTCAGTATTTACTCACCATGGTGGAAATGACAGGAAAGTGGCGCCCTTTCCAGAGGGGCGATTGCTTGCCATTTCAAAGCTCATACACACCATTTTTAAGGGAATATAAACAAAAAAATAAGAAAGTGTGCCCATCTTCAGACATAATTTACAGTGGGTTTGAATGTCTGAAACAAAATGGAGAAGAGTGATATATGTAAATGGCCCCCTTGATTTTCTACTTTGATAAATATGTTTAAATGGCGCCGTAGTTGGAAGCATCGCATTACTCTATTGTTTGTGTTTTCACACGTGCTTAATTGCTGCACAGTGCTCATCAAAATGTGCACATTCAGATCTGAGGTGAGGCATCCCCTGAAGAATGTGACTGCAACTGTATGCATTCTGCCTGCCTGCTTTTCATTTTTTGCTCCTGGCAGCTAATTTTATACTTCATATTTTCGTTACAGTTAGAGGTTCTCCATTTAAACTTTTACCAGCTGCTTGATTAAGCAACATTATTAGGTACAATTGTAGTAGTTTTGCCTCTTGATCTCTCAGTAAGAAGAGACACTATCTTTTAACAGTTGCTGGTATTGGCAAATTGTAATGTTTGCAAATAACAGATAAACAACACCTTGTATGTAGATGTTATTTTCTAATTAATATTGGGAAAGGATTCAGGGTTAACTTGAAAAACAATGTGAACTTCATAATTAATGTTTAATCTGCTCTGTAAAATGTTTTTATATAATCAAGAACTGATGCAGTAATTCTCACATTGCTTTGGGGGAAAACACAAGTTAATAATAAATGAAAAAGTGCCTTAACATTTGTGTAGCACTTGCCAGTTTTACAAAGCTCTTTCATATCCATCATCAGGTCGTAAATTAGTGGTCCAGCTAAATTTGTGCCACTAAGAGTGTACAGGAGTATGACAATGATCTTTTAGAATTCACCGTTTATGCAGTTTTATCACTCACCTTCTGAAAACGCTTCAGTCACTTTTTAATACATTTAAATATTGCTGAGACCCTTGACATGAGGCTCTGCATAATCTAGCCCCATCCCCTCAACAACCACCTCTCCTGCCCCTCTTTCATGCATTCTGCTCTAGCCATGTTGATGATCCTTCTCTGAATTCTTTGAATATACAGTGCCAAGTATTTTCTTATCTTATTGCCTTAGCACTGACTCGTCTCTCTGCCTGGAGTATGCTTTACTCATTATTATATTCTGTTATCGCTCCCTGTTGGTTTCTTAACCATTATTTCGGTTTGTATTATTACCCATGTATTTGCTTGCCGTCTCCGTCCACTAGGTTAGGGGCATTGCCTGTCTTTTTCACCATTGTATTGGGTACCTTGTGTAAGATGCATGCTCAGTAACTATCTGTTGCTATGGAACAAAGAAGACAACTATGTGGTCCATAAGCAGCCATTCATTCAACACATGTTAAATGAGCGCTTACCAAACTGGGATGCAACCACTGACAAAAAGCTAAATAAGGAAACTGATCCTATTCCAAGACAGCTGTCAGACTAGTAATCCATAAAATAAGAAAAAAGTTGAAACTTAACTCAGGACAAAGTCTTTTTTATTAGAAAAATGCTCCTATATTCTCTTGTCTATTCATACCCTTTGGCCTTCATTTCTCCCTATGAAGGAAGAGTGGAGCTTTCACAGCATGTTAGCCATACAGCTACCTACATCTTCTGACTTTATCAAAAGCTTCCAGCTCTCACAAATGAGAGCAATGATGGCTTTAAAACGTTTAATATTTCCATTACATGTTATCTAGATATATATTTATGAATCCATCTGTCTTAGTCTCCTAGGGCTACCGTAACAAAGTACCACAAAACAAGTGGCTTAAAACAACAGAAATTTATTGTTTCAGTTGAGGAAGCTAGAAGTCTGAACTCAAGATGTTGGAAGGGCCAGCCCCCTTCTGAAGTCTGTAGGGAAAAAAATTGTTCCCTGCTCTCTCCTGGCTTTCGGTGGTGGCCACCAATCCTTGGCATTCCCTGTGTTGTAGCATATTTTAATCTCTGCTTCTGTCATCACGTAGCAGTCTTCTCTATTTCTCCTCTTACATTCTTATAAGGACTCAGTCATATTGTTTTAAGGGCACACTTTACTCCGGTATGACTTCATGTTAACTTGCCACATTCCATCTGCAATGACCCTATTTCCAAATAAGATCACATTCTGAGGTATTGGGGTATAGGGTTTCAATAAATCTTTGTTTGTGGGACACAATTCAACCCATAACACCATCCATGATATGTATGGACTTAGGTGAAGACTTACCTAGAATTTAGAATTTTGTGAAGGCATTTATGGAATATTTAGACTTTCAGTCTGTATCAGGCTGATCAGACCGCATCAAAATTTAAAGCTGCAGTTACTTAACATTTAGAATTAGATTTTTTTCACAAACTTAGGGAGGAAGTGTGGTCAAATTTCATTTATGATTTGAGAGTGCTGGGGGATGATACAGTTGAAAGTAGGGAAGAATAGAGTCCAAGTAGAGAGAAACCCAATTCTCATCATTCCAAGCCACTGTTTCTTGCTGCCAGATGGTACTGCCAGGTGTTCCTGCTTAGCCTAACTGGCTCACCTACTACTGATCCAGGTTGTTCTCTGAGAAAAGATGATCCTGCTTCCTAGGGCTAAGCTGGACTGTGTGTGGGCAACTGTGGTTGCAGTGTTTAATGTTCATCCTATTCAGGATGCATATGTAGCCTCCTTTCAGTATCTGCAGACCCTAGAGTCACTGCATCAGAACTGACTCCAGGGTCTTCACCCCTAGATGTCATCTTTCTTTCTTTTCTACTATCAAATGCAAAGTGTTTGATTATACTTCTTTTATCTGGGTAAAGAGCTTCTAGGAAACTTTGCTGAGACCCTTGACAGAGTCAATTTCAATGACTCCAACATAATTTTCCAGCATTTCTCTCCCTATGAAATTGAAAACACAAAATTAAAAAAAAAAACACAAGTAATCGCATGAGACATCTTACTATGTAAAGAATATGCTGTCAGTAAGGTTGTTAATTTCCTTCCTCAGAAATATTATAAATGTCTGTTTTCAAAAACGTGTAATGTTATCATTTATTCTTTCCACCAGCTCCTTGCACATGAGCTCTATAAACTATTTTAATATCATTTGACCAGAAGTATTCAGATTCTGCCCTAGAAGAAAGACTTTATTTTTGGTGCTAAAAAGAGTACTCTTCCAAATATGAAGATGAAAATTGTAATCAGCTTTTTGATATGACTAGATTATTTCCAATATTCAGAAAGTCAAGGAGCCTATTAGCACACCCTGTTGTTTTATATTTTCTCAAGGATAATAGGCTTTTCATAAAATGTTGTTTACAAACATAATTATAAATAGGCTTTTGTAGAGAGGAACTTAATTCCAATAGAATGTTAACTTTCTATGTTAAAATTGAAGTGTTTTCAATTTTATCTTAAACTCTCATAGAGCACCTGATAGAGATTTAGGGTGATTTCTAAGAGAAAGTAAAGCTAGAGTAACTAATATTCACAAAATAGAAACCAGAACTTAAAAAGTATTTGAATGCTCTATCTGTGCTGTCTGATACATGAGCCACTAGCCTCATGTAGCTATTTCAATTTAAATTAATTAAAATTAAATTAACAATTCAGTTCTTCAGTTTAACTAGCCATAGTTCAGTTGCTCAATTGTCACATGTGGTTTGTGGCTACAATATTGGACAGCACAAATGTAAAATAAACTGTTTCCATCATTGCAGAAAGTTCTGTTGGCCAGAACTGCTGAAATGTCCTCGTTAAATTGCAAGGTAGGATGGTAAGTTAGGACAAATAGACGTTAGAGGAACAAAAGTAGTCATGGAAGGGATTTTGCCCTCTTTTTAGTTTACAAAATTGTAATTGGAGACCAGTAATGTTCTGCAATAGAAAGGACAGTAACCTTTTCTTCTGCCAATAAATTTACTATAATTGAGTGTTTGAAATGATCTTAAAGGTCACTTAGTTCAATTACCAAATTAATATTTGAATTATTTATATGGTATATTTCTGTTTATATGGAGGAACTGGAAGCTCCCTACCCTAAGAAGCAATTAAGTGAACAATGGATGACATAATCAGTTTTCCATTATATATAAAAAAATTTGAATTCTCATAAATTATCTGTAATAAATTATTTGATAGTAAATTTGTGCTATTGAACCAGCATATAGACTTTCCAAAAATGTTTTCCATGATCTCATGGGGAACTAATAGTGTTTCAAATTTTAGAACATAATAAGGTCAGCCAACAAATAAGTATCAGGGCAAAAGTATTAGGGTCAAAAAGCATTATAAAATACAAAGATACATATGTAATATTTTCTATCATTTTAGCAAATAATTTAAAATCATAATTGTATCCATTTATATTGTGGCTCAATTCATCAATCACATATAGACATTTTCTCTTTGCCAAATGATTAAAATCAGCAGAGCCATATGTTTTCTAAGCCCTTGTTGGACAGAAATTTTACCAAAGCTAAAACAAGCAAAATGTTACCCAGGTATCATCGGTTAAATTTTTTTCCAGGCAGTGTTAGCCCAATAGATGTTGAAGCCCATTTTCAATGAGACAATATTAGATCATTTTAGTTACAGAATATAAAACAAATGGGGCCCCACAAAAGCTTTCTGAAACTGTTATGGTCGTTAAATGTTAAAGAGTAACATGGAATTTAAATAATAAGATATGATTAATCCTTTAAATAAAGGTAAATAAGATGCATGAATACTTAATTTACTAGGAATGTTAAGTCTTAGGAGACAGATGCATGTGTTTCATGTAATAGTTATAGACTTTTAAACCAAAGAAAATCTTAAAAATCACTTGTTCACTTTGAAGATGAGGACTCTGAAGCCCACAGCCACTGGGTAACTTTCTCAAGGTCACACTGTTGGAATCAGAGCTATGACCAAGGACACATATATGATAGTTTCAATTCCATCAAGTAGATTTAAATTTGGTTTTAAATCCAGGCTGTACATTATAATGTTTAACAGCTTATAATTTCCACATGCTTTTTTAACATAAATTAATTTTGTATATATCAACCATTCCCAAATTTAATAGTCTCAAAAAAGCTTGGATTAATGTGAGCCAATAAAGTAGTGTTTGCTGTTATATTTGACCAGTAATAGGATAGAAACAATCCAGCAGAGCAATTGAATTGAGCTTCATTCACTGTCTCTTGGAACTTTCAGACACTGATATTTTCACCCTACCTGTGCTGTAATTTTTCATGGAATCCTTTGCTTGTAAACACAAAGTTGTAGGCTCCTTAAGTTCCCAGTCTTATGCATTTCTTTATCCACCCACAGTGCCTAGCCCAGGACCTACCACACACTATTTGCCATGTTTGTTGAATGAATGAATGAATGAACAAACAAACATCATTCCAATGAAGGTCAAAATTTGGAAGGTACTTATAAAGAATGTAATTCACATGAAAAGGCTAATTCTTAATTGTAGAAATGTAATTCACATGAAAGGAATGTCTTAATTGTAAAAATGCCTTTTTTCCTTTTTCTGAAATAAAAATGTGATTTTATTGCAAAGTTGATTTTTTGTTTGATTGGAAGAACAAAACTTGATTCTCCTTTTGAAATAGTAAATTCCTTCTAGAGTGGAGTTTCAACTGGCTCTCTGGATTTTGAGTAGTTAGGGATGACAGTGATGGGCTATAAAGTAGGACTGAGTGCGGCAAGGCAAACCCTGGGAATCACTGGTAGGAGCAAATCAAAGAGATTATCCAGACTTGAGAGATGAATCAAAGGCAGCCCAGCAGGCAGGAGCCTGAGCTATAGAGGTTAGTACAGGAGCATCAAGCCTATCCAAGCCAAAGTAGCCTGGTGAACAGATGCTTGAGATAAAGGTTCCAAAAAGGAGGCAATAATTACTTCAAGGAGGAAATATTTTATAATTATTTCCCCTGTAGGAAGAGCTTGGCAGTAGGTAATTTGTAAAACACAGGCCTTAGAAAGTAGCAGATAAGTTCAAATCCTGCCTCCATTACTTAGCTCTATGAGTTTGATTTGGTTACTTAACTGCATTGAACCCCACTTTCCTCATCTATAAAATGGAGTTTCCAGTGTTAACTCCCTTTTACAGAAGATGGCCCACTCAGAGATTATCATTATCTAACACAGGGAAAATATGGATGCTCCTTTAAAATTACTTTTATCGTCTCTGTTTTGGAGATGGCATAATTAACACTAAGGATTCTCTGGTCGTGTGAGGCATTTATGGACCCCAGAAAATCTTTAGTTTTTAGGGCTAATCTGTTCCTATGTTTGTAAACCTCTTGTAGGTGGGAACTTCTCTTGATTGTTACTTTAGTAGGGCTTGACCCAGATGGGTCTTAATCCTCTTACTGGAGTCCTTTGTAAATGGGATGAATGCAGAAAGAGATGCAGAGAAAAAGCCACAGCAGAAGAGAGAGAAAGCCATGGGAGCAAGGAACTGAAATCAGTAGAACCTGGGAGGCCATAAGCTGAAGCAACAAAACCTAGAAGAGAAGGGAGAGAGCAGCCGATGCCTCCATGTGCTGGTCTTCAGGGAGAAAGCATCGCCTGATGATGCCTTGATTTGGACACTTTCACGTCCTCGGAACTGTAAGCTTGCAACCTAATAAATCCCCATTTTAAAAGCTAACCCATTTCTGCTATATTGCTTTCAGCAGCTTTGAGCAAACTAAAACAGGTTCCAACAAATATTGGACTTTATTTTAATAAAAAGGAATCTGCATTATAAAAATAAACTTTACAAGTAATACTCTTCTATGCTTGGATCATCACTATTTTTTTTTTCGTTGCCCAAACCCCTATATTCATATGCAGTACGTATGTATGAATATGTATATGCATGTGTGTATGTATATGTGTATATATAAAATCTATACATTTGAATATATATAAAATATGCCTGCTAAATATATAATCCACTGTCATATGTTGATAAAAGTCATGTTATAGCTTTAAATATCTGTAGTTACTCTTAGTTGGGCCAAACTTAAAAACAAAATTAAAGTTATACTTCTTTCGAAATTCATTTTCCAATGTTACCTCTTCCTGTCTCTGGACTCTTGTGAGCAGTTAGTGGAGTGGTATGTGAGGTGATGAGGGATTGCTGCTGCTAAAGCCCCATCTTAGAGAGGGATCGCCAAAGCTCTTGTTCCTGATCTTCCTGGACAAAGGTATTAACAGGCTGGGGAATAGAGTTTTAACTTACATCTATCCAGTTTGAACGTAACCAAGAAAGATATAGAGTCCCAAGCCTTAGGACATGGTGCTAATAAATATTCTAACATGAAATGGACTTGAAGACTTAGTTTAAAACAATTTGTTTCTTAGAAATAATATAAAGAACTTTAACATGGGATGTCATAAACTGTCCCTGAATTTGCCTGTCCACCTAGCATATTTTTCGAACTGTAGAGATTAAAAGTATGGACTCTGAAGTCAGACTGGCTGGACTTGAGCACCAGTTCTGTTCTTGCCCTCATGCGCTTGATCATGTTCCTTAAACTCTTTGTGCTTTAGTTTCCTCATATGTAAACCAGGACCAATAAAAGGCTTGACACTATTTGTTGTTGGACCAGAGTTAGCGTCCAAAAAAGATTAGCTGTATTGGCTACTGTAATTCCTGGGTGTCACAAGACTAAAACACAACCTTAAATCTCTGAAGGGAGAAAAACAAATGCCTGTGTATAGAGTTGAGTCATTGTTTCATAGGATAAGTAACAAAGGATTCCCAGTAGAGGTTGTGCACTTAAACCTGCATTTGGCACTTTAGGTCAGGACCATTGCAGAACATAGATGGCTGGTGGGCAGGACTGTAGGTGGTTCATCAAAGATGGGGTAAACTTAGGTTGCCTTTTGCTCAGGCCCTTCAGTAGTTAAGATGAGAAGATGCCTCAGATTCAGCAGATTCTCCAGCAGAAGAAATGGAGTTAAGATGCTGCACTTGTGGTTTTCATTATTCTCAACAGTGTGCTCCCACATGGAGACTTATAATCAAGAGTTTATACATAAAAGCTTGTGTGGAATTTGAGATTAGACATAAAATTATTTAGTAATTAAAGAGCAGGCTGTGGAGTCCTGCTCTTTAATGAGATGATGCCTTCTTTTCCATGTTGTCATAGCCCTTTTAGCTTCACTCTATTCATCTGGAAGATGGAGATAATATCCACAACATTGTGACAAGGGTGATGAGCATGTAAACCTCATTGTGCAGTGTCTAATGTGTAAGAATGGCTCAAGAAATAGAAGAAGGGATGAGGAAATACTGTTATCAGACAGGCAGCTTTGCCATCATACTGAATTGGTCCCCCTAAATGCTCATAGTTATTCAACTGGAAAATTTGGAAAGCAGAAGGCATATGAGAGAAATCCCTTTCTCCTCATGTAGAATAAAGTAAATAAATTCCCTTCTAATTAAAATTGGCATCTTCTTAATAAAAACCTTCAATGATGAATCATCTTCAACTTGAAAATCTTATTTCTTTAACAGAAAGTCATGACTTTTAAAAATACCTGACACTTCCATCCATCCCAAGTACATTGAGAGAGATTTGTCCATTTTGTTTACTATTATGAATAATGGCATGAATCTTAGATTTCTTCTGTAGATATATAGAATTACTCATATGGGAGACTTTACAGTGTGTAAAATGTTTATGATGTTTAATTATTTTGTACAAACTCCAAAGTTAAAGATATATTTGGAAAGTGTATAAAACGTACAGTCAACTCTATCAACCCTACACAGATAGAAGAAGTGGGTGCTTGGAGAGTAACAATTTCTTGAGTCCATAGAACCAGTCAATATAAAGAATATAGATAAAATAAGTGGTAAGGGGCCTTATATATAGCAATTTGTTTTGGCCATATTCAGGGTGTTAGTTGGCTTTAAAATCATTTAAACATACAGCAAATTATTCTAAATTTGCATATCTAAAAAACTGATATAATAGGATGAATCCCATGTAAATACAAAGACATGCACATGTGTATTTGGATAAGCTTAATTTTGGGGTTTTGTGTATTTGTATTTATGTATATGTATGTGTGTGTCTAACTCTCTGTTTGGCTGTGTACCTAATGTGTACTCAGGTGTATATGGACATCATATTTATTATTGATTAATAGGAATGTGCGATATATTTTATTATTGCAATATTATATAGCAAAAATATATTTTAGTAAAATATAAAGAATATTATGATTTCTGAGGTGTGTGGTTTGTGAATTGTGAAATACGCTTTTCATTCTGTTGAAGCCAGGCATGCCTTACATCTAAAAGAGAATTCTATAGTAGATTGCCGCTTTGTTGTTAGAAACTAGGAATTCTGGGCAGCTCATTAGGCAGACAACACGGGTGCTTTGCACAGTGTCTGGCTGTGAAATCAGATTTGGATCCTTCCTCACTCACTGGGCTTCCCTCCCAGGTTTCCTGATCAGAAAATTGAAGGCCAGCTGCTGCCTGTCATTACCAAGCTTAGTGAAAGTCAACATGGAGCTGGGAGCAGGACTGGGGCTGATGGGGCACTGTCCCCACTACATCCAGTGGGTCAACTAGGGAGGGCTTTGCTAATGCTTCTTAGAACTTGTTGAATATTATTCCTGCTCTAAAGCAGCTCCAGAAAGGTAAAACATCCATTTCAGAATGTTATGGTACTGTGGATGTATTCCATATCTGAGGACTTTGTGAACAAAGTTTGCAAAGAAAGAATGGACATTGTTTGGTCTCATCTAAGCCTTATTTTGACTGATTAGAGGGACTTTGTGTCCCTCTAAAACTCTAATGGAAGTAGCTCCCTACCATTTACCTTTCCTACAGAGATCCAAATGTGCTCAACCAATCCATTTTATAATATAGAAAAGCCTCAAGGGGGGATTTATTTTCTAACCTCCCTTAATGAAGATAATCAGATTATGCCCTGTAGCCAAACAGTTGTTCCTAGTCATTTGGTCTAATATCTTGTTTGATGTAGCTACATATGCTGTACTTGTTCACATACGTTAAATTGCTAAACTATCCTAAATTCCTCTAAATGTTTTGGCTGAATGATTTTTTCTGGCATCTGATCACCCAGGTTGTCCATATATTGGGTATTCTGAATTTGCTGTACTTTTATCAAACTATTTCATACAGTGTCATATTTTTTTGTTTAGCAAGCCCATTAAATGAAAAGAAAATGCTGACATTTGAATGGAAAGGCCAGAGGCTTTTGGAAATGCCAGAGGAATTCTCAAATATCCTTTCTCAATGGCCTAGACAATTGGGATCTAATTCTTCTTGGGCAGCAGATGGAGGTGGTAAAAACTGAGCTTCTAAATGGCATGAGTCTCTGAGTTAAAGGGCTTGGTGCTGTGCCATGCAAACAGCCCTGCTTTTTTTCAGTCTAAAACAAGGATGGGAGCCAGCTTTCAGAGAAGACTGTGCCTTTGAGAGGAAAGAGAAACCCACATTGCCCTTGAGTGTCCAGTAATGATCATAGTTGTGTAAAACAATGGATCTGCTGAAAAAGAGCACCATTGTGATACCAAAGCTATTTACACTTATTAACTCTCTGGTGTGTTTGTGTCTGTGTGTGTGCATGCACATTTTTCTCCCTTAAGTTTTTTTTTTTCAACTTCCAGTGTCTTTTATTTTTCCTAGTACCTAGATACAATGAACTCTAAATATTGATTTGGATAACTATACAAAATTACAGATACAGATTGTGGCCTTTACAGACCTTGGCCTTCTAAGGTAGCTTATAAACATTACAAATTATTATTTGCTTTTTCCATCTTAACCAAGGTTGCAACCCCCTTCCATACTTAGTACCTAAGTGACCCCAGCCCTCAGCAGGTGAGAAAAACCTTAATTCCTTGCCTAAAAAATTTGTTAACCCTCAACTACCAAAAATTCTTATCAAATTTCAGCAGAAACAGTATAGAGCTGATTATATCTTGTTCTAACGGATTTACCTTCCCTTTATTGATTCTCTCCTCACTTTTGCTCTCTCTTTCTCATTTCTTTCCTCCCATCTACTCTCCCTCCATCTCTCCCTTCATTCTTCTCTCTCTCGCCCCCCGCCCCCTGCCCCTCGGAGAAAGAAAGAAAAGAGAGAGAGGGAGGGAGAGACAGAAGGTGAGAGAGAAATAAAACAGGCCAAGTGTTGGTTTATTTATTGGTGGGTTGTTTGGGATGGAAGGAAGTGAAATTAGATGCTCAGAGTTTGTTATATTGTCAAATGTCTTCATGCCCTTTTCTTGATCTTTTGCCTCCCCTCTAATGTCACCAATTCTTCTACTTTTGCCATCCCAAACATGAGACTTAAACATACACTGTCATAGCCTCTGGCCCATAGCGTTTAGGTAATATCTGAATGAATCTTTAGAAAAAATACTTTATATTTATTCACATTGCAGGTCTACGTAATGCCCATGATGAACAAAACCACAAAAGCAAAATCTTACCAAGTTTCCATGCCTATTAGAGCAAAAAAAAAAAAAAAACACTATCTAATTTTATGCCTTTAGCAGAGGAATTATGAGTATTATCTCACACATTTGCAATCACAGACACCTTATTTAATCATTCCTGTTTGCCCATGGGGATTGTGAGGGAGGGAACGAATATAAGCTGGCCTACTGTATTGAAAGTATTGTCACAGAGAAAAGAACATCGACTCATAGAATTCTATAATTATCTGTGCTAAGAAAGAAAAGAAAATAGCTTAGCCCTTCTTCCAGTGTTTAAATAGATGTGCCCAATTATTTTAACCAGTTTCCACTGACTTGTCAAAAATCCTTGCGTGTGATAATGGTCTGCCGGCAGCAAGACTGGACAGAAATACTGTACAGTAATTGATTTTATTAGTTGAACATCTGGCAAAACAGCCTGGATATTTATTTGGAAGGAATGTTCCCCAACCGGAGTAAGTTCACTGTTGGCTTTTAAGGCACTAAAGTGCCAAATCAGGTTGCTCTGGGGCATAAAACACATAGACAGCAACAGGCAAGTGAGTCGATAAAAGGAAATGAGGAAGAGATGAGGCTCCTTTCACAGATGGACTGAAGGTTAGAGACCATTTTTTCCAGAAAACATCCTTACTGGACTGAAAATGGGAACCAGACAAAATACAGTAGGATAATTGTTTTACTTCATATGATTTGTAATTAGCTATTCTTTTTCTTAATTAGAGTTTTGCTTTAATAAATGCCACAAAGTAAAACCCCATTATGAAAAAAAAGCATTCATGACCAAAATACAATACTTGCAAAAGTGTTTCTGTGGTACAAGAGCCTACTAATCAGTACTGGAATACAGTACTGATTATGATAAATACTGTCATTTGGCTTGTTTTTTGGTCTAACATGCCTGGCATGTGTAACCGTGTGGTTTGTAGTTTGTTTTTCTCATAAATGTGCAAGTTTAACAACAACAAAAATTCACAATGTGTTCTCTCTCACCCTAACTGATTTCTTTATGTGAGTTACGAGTTACAGATTGTGGTTCGGACCATGAAATGTTCCTGTGGGGTATTTTTGTTGTTTATTAACTTCTAAGGATCTTTTGGTAGCATATACTTTCTTGCAGAGCATTTGCAAAAAGTTTTCCAAGGAAACATTCAATAACACTAATCATGAATGGTAGAATGTATTGGCATAATTTCCTTACTTGTATTCCTCAAACTGCAGCCATTAATTCATTATACTAAGATAGACTTCCTAATAGACACAGAGTGCCTTTTGGCAAGTATACTATTGATTTTTATTTTTTAGTCTTAGCTCCTGACATATAGTAAGTATTAAGTAAATACTTGAGAACAAATTCTTCCATAATTTATATTTAGTTTTGGTACATCTTTTTAGTGCCTAGCAAAAGTTTATGGAAGGAATAAACCATCATATTGCAGATATGAAGTGTATTTCCTTTGTCGCATGTGTGTTTTACATGAATAGTTGTCATATTCACATGATGCTAATTAACTCCATGACAGATATATTTGTCTGAACAAATAATGGGTCAGGGGAAAACAATGCACTGAACTCTAAGATTGTATGTCTCTGGTGGAAGAAGACTTAAGTCCACTGGGGATTTACTAGATTTATAGTTTTTATCAAATTCTCTCGTCCATTTTGGCAATCTTTGAATAACATTTCAGTGAGATAACAAGTAGTGACTGAGAGGTTGGGCTCTGGGGCCAAGCAAATCTGGGTCCAAATCCCAGCTCTACCACTTCCTGGCTGTTTGAGCTTAGACAAGAGACTTGATTTGTCTGAATCTCTTCTACTCAGTGACGATAAAATCGTATCCATGGTATACTTTATGGGAAAATAAATGAGGTAATGTATTAAAAGCCTTTAGCAAGTGCATGATGCATGATAGGAACTAAAAAAATGGTAGTTTTCAATTATTTGAGCAGATCATATTGACAAGTTTTATTTTGTGTAGACCCTGGATTTGAGCAAAGCTTAGCCTTTGATCAAATTGTCTTAATATTTATTGACTGATATGTTTAAACATGAGTATTTTACTCTTTAAATAACTGTAAAGCAAAATTTTAAATGCAGTGTCACCAGGGTATATAATTCACAGTTCAGATTTCTTAGACATGAAGAAAATTGCATGCATTTTTATTCTCAGATTGTTATCTGATAATTAAATGTTAAGACAATTTCACTGATTAAACGAGGTAAATCAGAATATGGTAGCGTATCTTTGTATTTTTTAATTAAAGATTAGTTAAATAATCTATTCATGAAGCAATAATTTATTTCCAGACAGTATACTAGGTGCTGAGAATAGAGAATGCAAATAACTCAGCTTTTAAGGCACTCGGTCTAAAAGACAATTTAAATACATAACATGAAATAACTTATGAAGTAAGAAAATCTTATATAATGTACAAAAGTAGCACAGAGGAAGTAGTGATTACCTATGGAAGAGGTAGTCTTGGATGGCTTCCAGTGGGAAACAAAGTCATGCTTGTGTTTGAAGGTGCAGAGACCTGAATTAGATTGGCATGTTTGGCCATCTATATATGGTTTGGCTTTGTCAGTGGGATGGAGAAAGGCAAAAGTGAGATCATGACAGGGCTTATAGTCAAGGTTTGGTTACTTCTCTAAGCATACATTTAGCCCATTCTCTGCTGATTCAAGAGAATGGAATCAAGATCACTTCTTCAACTCAAAGAGCAATAGACAGGGAGAGCTGTGTGCCCATTGTTATTCTAAAATTGGTGAGCATTTGCTAGGGTCAAAGCATATGGCTATGTCTCACATGCATTGCGGAAACCCTGAAGAACTCTTTCAAGGTGATGATTAATAATAATTTAATGGTTTTTGGGACCTAAAACTATAACTCCTTTCTTCAGCTTGTTTTCTCTGTTGGGATAAACTAGGCACCATGAATATGATATGTTGTTTCTCATTCTTATGTATATATAGCACTTTGAATCGAACTCTATTCAGTACTACTCATATGATACAAAATGGCTTTTTTCTGTGCCTGTCTCCTCCATTAAGCCATGAAGTCTTGATATTTACAGTGTACAAGGCAGGTAGTCAATAAATATTTGAACTTTTTTTATCTCCTAAGCTTCGTGATTTTCAGTGACATTAAGAATAAGATTGTGGCCAGTATAGTGATTATGAATATGATTAAATTTTATAGGATCCTGAGTTACTCAATTGTATTTTCAAGGAGATTTTTAAAGTAGACTTTTATTAAAAATCGTTAAACAAATATTGGGTGTCATACATTGTACTAGATGCTGGGGATATAATATGAAGATACATGGCTTCTGATCTCAAATTACCTCTAATTTCTGCAATCTGATACTTGCAAGCAATTGAAATACAGTAAGAAATAAGGTGTCTACAAAATACAGTAAGATAAAGCAGCACCCAAGTCTGCTTGAGATGCTCAGAAAACTTTTAACAGAGGAAGTGACCGTTTATCTGGTAGCAGGATACTAATTGCCAGGTGTGTATGCAGGTGGTAGATGGGAAAGGAGGAGGAAAACCTCCTATCTCTCTGATCAGGTGGAAGAAGGAAAGAGGGGAAAGGTGAGAACAAGAGGGGGAAAATAGAATAGGTTTGTGAGAAAGACACTGCTTTGTCGCCCCTATATTTCATTTGCATAAAAATTCATGTCACCTTCGTATAAACATGGCTTTAAAAAGTAAAATTATATAGCAATATACATTCATTATGGATGGTTAGACCTTTCTTTTCAGAATGTTTTCTTTGAATATAGTTTTATATATTCATTTTCAGCAAATTGTTTTTGTCACAAAACACCCGCTATTTTGTTACTGGATATATTCATTTCAGGATAAAGTGGCTATTTTTTTTTTTTTAATTTTTAAATTTTTAATTTTTTAAAAGCTAATTAGATTCCATAAATGTTACACAAAAAATATAGGGATTCCCATATGCCCCACTCCCCACACCTCCCACACCTCCCCACATAAACAACGTCCTTCATTAGTGTGGCACATTCATTGCAATAGATAAACACATCCTGGGGCATTGCCACTGAGCATGGATCATAGTTCACATTGTAGTTTACACTCTCTCCCACACAGTTCTGCACGTTATGGGACGATATAAAATGGCCTATATCAGTCATTGCAGTGTCATTCAGGATGGTTTCCAAGTCCTGAAAAAGCCCCCGTATTATGACTGTTTTTCCCTCTCCCTGCCCCCAGATTCTCCAGTGGCTACTGCCTCCATGTCAATGTTGTAATTTCTTCTATTGCTAGAATCACAATATGTCTGTAGTAGAATACCAGTAAGTCCACTCTAGTCCCTAGTTCATTCCCAAATCCTGAGGGTTCTGGGATGGTGAGGTCCGCTCCACCTCTAATTGAGAGGGGGCTTTGATCCCTGTTGGGGGCAATGTCGAATGAATACAACTGTCATGGCCATCTCTACCTCCTCCTTCTTCTTCTTCTTCTTAAAATAGCATATCCTGTTACTGTTCGCGCCACAATGTTCGCGCGCGCGCAAATAGTCACCATCTCTACCACGCCTAGCAACTCAAATTACCCAATCATGTATCGACACCTAAGCCTTAATGCACTTCCCCTTTCCCTGCTTATAAAAGAGCTGATTGTAACCCTCGCGGCAGAG
>JAQZBX010038895.1:0-23236 GCA_029593785.1 Cabassous unicinctus
GAAGGGGGATAAGGAGGGGAAGGGGGACTGGGAAGGGGAGGGGAAGGGGGACTGGGAAGGGGAGGGGGAGGAGGAGAAGAAATTAGAAAATATTTTGAACTGAATAATAATATAGATGAGATATCAAATCTATTGGCATGCAGCTAAAGCTGTAAACAGAGAAAAATTGTTGGTATTTAATTAATATGTTAGAAAAGAAGAGATGTTGAAAATCAATAACTGAATAAACTTGTATTTCATGAAGACTGAATGAATAAATAAATAAATAAAGCCAACACCTCAAACGTAAAGCTCCTCACCAACTTAAATTCCACAATGTATCTTTATAGCCACTCCCTCACATAAACCCTCAAATCCACTACCAATTCATGCTTCATGTTCTCACCTGGCAAAAGCCAAACCACTTTCTACCTATTCGTCTCTATCTTTGCAGTGAGAAACACATGCACTCACTTGTTCAGCTCTAAATCATGAATACTCAACTCCAATGTGGCCTTGAAGGTGCCAAGCAGTCACATATTCCCCTTTCTCCTTTCTTCACAAAACTCTAACTCATCTTTGCAGTCTTCACTCTGAGTTAATGACTTGGTTTCCTCCTTACTGAAATAGTAGAGGCAGTCAGAAGAAAACTTCTACAGTTCTCCTTCCTAATATCTACACACATTTTGTAATGGTGCCCACAGACTGTGCCTTCACTGTGTTTGCAATAGTTTAATCTTTGGTACTCTTGATGAATATCTCCACCACATATGTCTGTGCCCTTTCCCTCTCATTTCCCCAAGAGCATTGCTCCAAACATTCTCTCCTCTCCCTCTTACATCATGAATTTTCCCCTGTGCTATTTGTCTATATCTGCTGTTTGTGAATCTTCACCTTCCATTTTACCTGACTTTTAAAAACCATGTAACAGGATCAATCACCCCCTCTAACTTGAGATGCTTTCATCACTCGATTTCCAGGACATCATTAGCTCCTCTTTTTTCCTACTATCTCACCAGCTCCTCCTTCCATTTTCTTTTCTCATTTTTCTTTATCTACCCACATCTTAATGATGGTGTTTCACAGGACTTGGTTTTATATTTCTTCTCTTTTTTCTATTTTCTGCTTCCTTTCTTTGGTTATTTATCCCCATGACTCTAATGGCTTCTCATACAATCTATTCTCTGATGACTCCCAAATTAATAGTTGGAATATCCTTCTTGAATTCCAGAATTTATAACAGCCTACTCAATACTTCACTAGAATGTATATTAAGCATACAAAACTGAAACTCCAATATTTTGCACAAACCTAATGGATTCTAATATATTTGCTAAATGACAATCCATCCTCTCAAGCCCAAAACCAAAATTCATGCCTGACCCTGCTCATTCTGACACAAATTTTCATTGGCAAATTCTATTGGCTCTGCCTCAACATGTGCACAATCTAACCATTTGTTACTATCTCTTCTACTGGTCTTGTCCAAGCCAAACCATAACTTATTGGAATTATAAGAATAATTTTATTTCTGTTCTTTTCCAACTAACACTATTCTTATGACAGCATCCAGGATCAATCTGTGAAATGTCTATTCAATATTCTGAGTACTCTAATGGCTCACATTTTGTTCAGAGTAACCAAAGTCAATACAGTAACTGACATGATCCTGTGATCAGAACCCCTATTTGCTTTCTGCATCTGCTTCTGCTGTGACCCTTGTCTACTAAATCACACCGATCTTTACGCTGTTCTGAGAACCCATTAATTTCATTCCATCCAAGATCTGTGCACCACTCTCCACTCTGCCTGGAACATGCTTCTGTTTAGCTGGCTTCTACATCTTTTTCAGCTCTTTTCTCTAAGGCCACCTCTTCAGTGTGGACTCCTTATTACTCATATTAAATTATAAAGAAAACTTTAAAAAGCACCCTGTCATCCTGCCCTGCTTGTTTTGTTATCAATAGCACTTCTTTTAATCTGGTATGTGTGGTTTTGCTTAAACACGGTTTTTTCTCCCTCTTAAATGTAATCTCCAGAAAGGAGATTGTCTGCTTTATTCAATACAGCACTCCCAAAACTTGAAACAGTACCTGACACATATTAGGTGCTCTGTATATATTTATTAAATTCACTAATGGATTGCTGTCATGTGAAAATTACCCTCACGAAGTGAGATTTGTCATTTTTAAGGATCCTGATCTATAATCTAGATGCTAAACTCACAAAGGACTCCTACACATTTATCAGAGTGCATGGTAGCAGAGAAATTCAGCAATGTATATTTGTAAGTTAAGTAAATGGTTTTTAGCCATACATGGCCAATTGCTTTAGCAATTCATTTTAGACATGGACTGTTCTTCATGTCACTAATGATTCTTATTAATCTATCAGCATCAGTAAGTAGTATTTAAAATTTAAGTAATTATATGATTGGTCTTGGAAAATCTAAGGCTAGGAGCTTTATTACATGGAAGTGGATAGAGAAAAAATTTTCTAAATGGAGTTGTTGATAGTGGAAGGTAGAGGATTAATCTCAGGAATTATAAACATAGTTGAAGGACATTGTAAATGGGGCATACATTGAGAAGTAGGGAAGTACATGGAACTAAGTCACTATAGAATTGCAGTTCTGAAATGTTTTCTTCCTCTTTTCTGCAAAATAGAACCACATATTGAGT
This sequence comes from Cabassous unicinctus, assembly GCA_029593785.1. Taxonomy (NCBI): domain Eukaryota; kingdom Metazoa; phylum Chordata; class Mammalia; order Cingulata; family Chlamyphoridae; genus Cabassous; species Cabassous unicinctus. The sequence continues at coordinate 2,661 of JAQZBX010038895.1, forward strand.
GGGAAGGACTCCCATGCTGGGGAGGCCCAATATGTTATCAAACAGAGGGGAGGGTGTCTCTCGAGAGCTTGGGCAATTCCTCAAAGGGGAGGACAGACTAATGTGTCCACTCTTCAGTGTTGTTGCAATTATCTAAGAATCTTGTCCTTCAAGGAGTGAAGCCTGGTGGTCTCCATGGGCTTCTATGGAAGGGGGAGGGAGGAATAGAATAGCTTGAAGAGGTAGTATTTGGGGGCAATGGAAGTGTTCTGCATGATCATGCAATGATGGATAGAGGCCATGTTAAATTTCATCAAAAAATTATAAAACTATATTGTCTAAAATGTAAACCATAATGTAAACCATTGACCATGGTTGGTAGCTATTGTTCAATATTTATACATCAGTTGTAAAAAATGTACCAATCACAAGTAAAAAGATTATTAATAAGGAAGAGGGAAATGGGGGAGGATGTTGGATATATGGGAGACCCCTATATTCTGTGTTTGAACTTCCTGTGACCTAAAACTTCTTTGAAGACAATTATAATAAAAAAGTAAGATGATGGGGAAGAAATGGAAGAAAATGCCACTGTACATACAGTACAACTGATATTACAGTGACAAAAGAAAAAATGTCAAAAAATAATTTATTTTATTTTTTAAAAATTTTTCATTTTTTAAATACCTTAATGTTTTTAAATTTATTTTAGTTTTATTTTCTTTAAATTATTATGTATTTTATTTCTTATATTTAAACCTATCATTATTATTTCCTTTTCCTATTAATCAAATTTATTAATTTTTTGGCTTCATTTTTGAAGAGGTTTTGGATCACAGAAAGGTTACAGCTATGACAGGGGAGGATCAGTGGGATGGGGTGTCAGTGATGGGGGATACATGAGAGGAAGTTCACCTGGGCATACGTATAAGGTATATAAATACGTTCAAATGTTCATGGATCATTGCCAGAGTGGGTAGAGATTCACACAACTGAAAGATTATTGAATTCCCATCCTGGGGAGCTCTGCCACATTATCTAATCAAAGAGCAAAATGCCCCAAGTACAGGGGCAATGACTAGTGAAGGATGGTCCATTAACGGGCCCATGATGTTCATGATGTTTATGCTTGTGAGCCTTTGCCCTTGAATTTGCAACTTAGCCTAGTGTTGCAGAATGCCTAAAAGTTGCCTCCTGAGAGTCTTCTTGTTGCTCAAATGTGGCCTCTCTCTAAGCCAAACTCAGCATATAAATGCACTAATTTCTCCCCAGCATGGTAGATGACTTCTGGGGATAAGCCTCCCTGGCACCAAGGGATTATCACAAAGTACCATCTGGTGAAACAACTGGAAAAAGACCTTGAGTAAAAGGGGTTAAGGTAAAGGCAAATAAGTGTATACAGCTAAGAGACTTCAATTTGAGTTGGAAGGTCATCATAGAGGTAATGGTATGCATTTCTCAGCAGGATCTCATAGACAGCCAAGGTAGAACAGCCAAGGTAGAGACTATCCCAAGTAGTGGGGATCCTGAAGATAACCAAGACCTATGGTCATGGCAGATAGCTCCGGAGTTTGAAACCTTGCCAATGGCCCTAATCTGGAGTTTGTGCTCCTGAGTGTGACAGAATTGGACTCAGATGTGACTTCTCTACACATCTTTTATTTGAACCTAACTGGTGCTGGAGTAGGTAGGTGTACATCCAAGAGACTTCAATCTCTGAGTTGTCCATGTGCCAGCTGTGCCTTGAAATTCAACAGAATTGCAATATCTATTCTCCAGTTCATTTGACTCACCCAGGACAACGAACAAGAAGATGATGATGGACAATGACCATCCCAAGGAACTGAGAGAGTCTACAGCTGCAAGCAAGAGAGTCCCATCCATTTTCCTCATGGGATCAAGTCTCCTTTCAATTAGAGTTGGAGTGGGCAATGCCTTTCCGAATCCTTAGGATTGGGGAATGAATTATGGACTAAAGTACACTTACAGGTATTCTACTATAGACTTATTGTGATTCTAGCAATGGAAGAAATTATATCATTCATGTGGAAGCAGTGGCCGCTAGAGGTTCTGAGGGCAGGGAGAGGGAAATACAGTTGAAATATGGGGGCATTTTGGGGACTTGGTAATTTTCCTGAATGACATTACAATGACAGATATGGTCCTTTACATATCTTGTCATAACCTACAAAATTGTATGGGAGACAGTGTAAACTACAATGTAAACTATAATCCATGCTTAGTGCCAATGCTCTAAAATGTTTTTGTCAATTGTAACGAATATACCACACTAATGAAAGATGTTCTTAATGTGGGAAAATGTGAGAGATGTAGGAAGCAGGGCATATGGGAATCCCCTAGATTTTTATGTATCATTTATGTAATCTAAATACCTTTAAAAAAAATAGTAAAGAAAATATATTTTTAAAAAGTGATTGGTTTGTTAAGTTCTTGTATTTCTTGTAGCATCAGTTGTGTTGTGCATTTCTAGAAATTTGTCTATTTCACCTAGGTTTTCTATATTGTTGGCATACAGTTTCTTATAATATCCTCTTATGATTCTTTTTATTTCTGTGGGGTCTGTGGTAAACTCCCCCTTTTCATTTCTGATTATATTTATTTGCATGTTCTCTTTTTTTTTTCTTTGTTAGTCTAGCTAGGGGTATGTCAATTTTATTGATTTTATCAAAGAACCAGCTTTTGATTATGCTGATTTTCTCTACTGTTTTATTGTTCTCAATTTCATTTATTTCTACTCTAATCTTAATTATTTTTCCTTCTGCTTGCTTTGGGGTTGGTTTGCTTTTCTTTTTCTAGTTTCTCTAGTTGTTTAGTTTAATCTTTGAGTTTAGCTCTTTCTTCTTTTTTTAATATAGGCATTTGGGGCTTATAAATTTCCCTCTCAAGATTGCATTCACTGTATCACATAGGTTTTGGTAAGCTGTGTTCTCATATTCATTTGTCTCAATATATTTACTGATTTCACTTGCAGTTTCTTCTTTGACCCACTGATTATTTAGGAATGTGTTGTTCAGCTGCCACATATGTGCAAATTTACTTTTCTTCCTGTGTATTATTGATTTCCACTTTCATTCCACTATGATCTGAGAAATTGCTTTGTATAATTTCTAACTTTTTATATTTATTGAGAGCTGCATTGTTCCCTAACATGTGGTCTATCCTGGAGAAGACTTATGGGCACTTGAGAAGAATGCATAACCCACTGAATTTGGATGTAGTGTTCCTTATATATGTTACGTCTAACTCGTTTATGATATTATTCCAGTTCTCTGTTTCTTTATCTTCTGTCTAGTTGGTCTATCTAATGCTGTGAGTGCGGGGTTGAAGTCTCCAGTGACTATTGTATGGATACCTATTTCTCCCATCAGTTTTCCCAGAGTTTGTCTCATGTATTTTGGAGCACCCTGGTTAGGTGCATAGATATTTATGACATTTGTATCTTCCTGGTTGATTGTCCATTTTAGTAATATATAATGGCTTTCTGTATTTCTTATAAAATTTTTACATTTAAAGTCTGTTTTGTCTGATATGAGTAAAGCTACCCCTGCTCATTCCTGGTTAATAATTGCTTGGAGTATCATTTTCCAACCTTTCACTTTTAGCTGGTTTGTATCCCTGGGTCTAATGTGAGCTTCTTGTAAGCAGCACATAGATGGCTCATGTTTTTTTATCCATTCTGTCAACCTGTATATTTTGATTGGGAAGTTTAATCCATTCACATTTAATGATATTACTGTAAATGCACTATTTTCTTCCTCAATTTAATTCTTTGGTTTTTATATGTCACATCTTATTTTGTCTTTTTACTCTTTTGGTTAGCTTTTCTGCTATTCTTTCTTCTATACTCTCCTCCAAGCCTGTATTTCCTCTCTTTTTCTTTCTGGTTCTAGGGCTTACTTTACTATTTCCTGGAAAAGTGCATTCGTTTTTTGCAAACTCTCTTAGTTTCTATTTGTTTGTGAATAATTTATACTCACCTTCATATTTGAAGGACAATTTTGCTGGATAAAGAATTTTTGGCTGACAGTTTTTCTCTTTCAGGATCCTAATTGTATCATACCACTGTCTTCTGGCCTCCATTGGTTCTGAAGAGAAATCTGCATTAAATGTTACTAGATGTTCCTTGTACATGATGGTTTGCTTCTCCCTTACTGCTTCGGAGAATTTTCTCTTTATCTTTGACCTTTGACATTCTAAGTAGCATGTGCCCTGGAGTAGGTCTATTTGGATTTATTCTGATTGGGGTATAGTGTGCTTCTTGAATATGTAATTCATTTCTTTCATGAGAGTTGGGGAATTTTCAGATATTATTTCCTCAAATACTCTTTCTGCCCCTTTCCCCTTCTCTTCTCTTGGAACTCCCATGACATGTGTGTTGTTTCATTTTGTGTTGGCATTTAACTCTCTGTGCTCCTGCTTATTTTATTCAATTCTTTTTTCTCTCTGTTCTTTTCTCTCTTCAGTTTTATCTGTTCTGTCTTTGTTATCACTTATTCTTTCTTCTGTACACTTCAAGTCTGCTGTTGTATACCTCAAATGTGTTTTTGATCTCACCTATTGTATCTTTCATTCCCATCAGCTCTGTTACTTTTCTGCTTAGGATTTCAAATTCTTCTTTCTGCTTGATCAATGTCTTCTTGATATAATTTATCTCTTTAACCACATTTTCTTTCAACTCATTAATTTGATATTGAAAATTTGTGCCCACCTCGCTGATTAGTTCTCAAATTCTGCTTCTCTTCTGGGGCTTTGATATATTCACTTTTGGGGCCATGTCTTCTATTTTCTTAGTATGATCCACAATTTTTTGCTAATATCTTGGCATCTGATCAGGATGTAGTTCATTTGGATTCTCAATTTCTTTTTCTTTTGTAGGGATTTAGTGACATGGGGCTGGGTGTTACCCTTGCCTTTGATTCTTGGCTCGGCCTGGATTGTTATGATTGTCCTTCTGGTAGCTCAACCTGGGCACTGGTCCGAGTAATTGGTTATAGAGTCACTTCCAAGGGCTTTGGGAAGGGAGACTATAGAGTCTGGGAAAATCCTCCCCTACTTATTTTTTATTTTCTTGCATGCACTTCCTTGGTTTGCCAGCAGATGGCTTGCTTTGGCAGCTTTCAGTTCAATGCCTGGTTGGAGTATATTTGTTACAACACAGACCAGATCAATGTGATAGAGCTTCCTGTCTGGAGGCTATAAGCCTTGTAATTCAAACTTCTTCTAAGAGAGAGAGATTGTGAGAGTCATATTTTTCCAGTCTTTTGCTGACTCCCAGGACAAACCACTGTGTGATCCCATCTGGTCTGCAAGTGCTCATGGGACACAGCAGATCAAATTTGTGGGTCAGAAGCTGTGTCAGCTTTAGGCTATGACCTCTTTTCTCCCCTTTCCTGGGGTGGTAGATCCCTGGAGCCCCTTCTGTCTGTAGTTGCAGGCCCAGAGGCCCATGTCCAGCCCCACCTGGTGTCATGAACACTAGAATCTTTTTCTAAGCTATTTCAGCCTGTCTTCTAGCTATTTTTCTGGAGTATATGAGAGTCCCGTGTCTTTCTAGTCCTCCATCTTCCTGGAATTCCCAGCTTTTTACTTTAAAAAGTGTTTCTCTCAGGGAATGGATATAGCTTAAGTGTTTGAGTGCCTGCTTCCCATGTATGAGATCCTGGGTTCAATCCCCTATATCTCCTAAAATATATATATATAGATATAGATATAGATATATAGATATAGATATAGATATAGATATATAAATATATCTATATATAGATATATATATAGATAGATAGATAGATACTATATACTATATACTATATAAAAGTATCTCTTGGTGGTCAGAAGTTCTCAATTTTAATGTAGAAGAATTTATTAATTTTTTCCTTACTGTCTTAAGAAATCCTTCCCAAACGAACGTTGATCTAAAAAGAGTGATTACAAGGGGTTCAGAAGGGAAAGGGGGATGAATGGGTAGAAGAGGGCATATTTGAGGTGGGAAGATTCTTCTGTATAATACAACAATAATGGCAACATGGCATTAAGCATTTGTCAAGGCCTATGGAACTACACAACACAAAGTGTAAACCATAATGTAAACTCTAGACCATGATTAGTGGCAATGCTTCAATATTGCTTCATCAACTGTAACAAATATACCATGCTAATCTAAGATGTCAGTAATAGTGGAAACTCTGTGAGGAGGTTTGTATTTAGGTTATAGGGGAGTTCTCTAACCTTTTGGTGTAATTTTTCTGTAAATATTAATCTAAAACAGTCTCTAAAAATAAATTTTAAAAAAAGGAAATATTTTCCTATCCTAAGTCAGAAAGATTTTCATATATAGTTTTCCTTAAAATTCTTAAAGTTATATCCTTAATCAATCTGGAGTTAATGTATGTGTGTGGTGGATGAGATGAATCCAAATTTTTTTCTAATGGGTAACAAATTTCCAGCACAATTTAGTGAAATAATTTTTCATTCTCCCATAATGCCGTGACACCTCTTTCATACATCAGTGTTCTGTGTGTGTGTGTGCCTGGATGTGAGTGTGAGTATGTGGTGTTTCCAGGCCTTTTATTCTATGCCATTGCTGAATTTATTTCCTACACCAGTTCCATCTTGTATCAATTATTACATATTTATGATGAGTCCTAATAACAGGTCAACCTCAATATTCCCCTTTAGAAGTATCCTGGCAATTCTTAATTGTTTGCTATTCTGTTGTATTTAAGAAGCATTTCACAAAGTTCTACAAAAAGATGTCTCTCCATATATATATATTGAAGTTGGATTAGCTCCATATATCAATTTAGACGGAGCCAACATTTTTATCACTTTAAGTATTCCTACCTTTACACATGATCTAAAACTTCTTTTGTTGAGGCCATCCTTAATATCTTTTATTAAAATTTTACTATTTTCTATATAAAGGTCTTGCACATTTCTTTAAGGATTTGTTCTTTAACTAGAATTTTTGTTGCTATGATAAATCATGTTTCTTCTAAAATAGGGAATTTCATTGTCTAATTGTTTTTGCCGTACAGAAATGCAATAGACTTTAACCATTTTACTAAACTCTTTTATCATTTCTAATAACCTGTCTGTAGATTCTTTTGGGTTTTCTATGTATGCAATCATATAAACTCTGAATTATGATATTTTTATTTTTTTCCTTTCCAGTTTCAATGGCTTCAATTTCATTTTCTTATTGATTGTTCTTGGATTGGAATTCTTGCACACTGTTGAATATAAGTTATCACATTGGACATCTGCTTCCAACATTTTCCTATTTAGTATCATGTTTATTGTGGAAATTTTAGAAAGATATATCTTTAATAGGTTAAAGATATTCCCTTCTAGTTCTAGTTTGATATTTAAAAAATATCATCTTTGCATTCCTGAGATTTATACAACTTAGTCATAGTGGATTACATTTTCATGCAATATTGTGTTTAGTTTGCTCATGTCCTCTCTGGGATTCTTTCTCTCTCTCTCTCTCTCTCTCTCTCTCATCTATCTATCTATCATCTATCTCTATCTCTCTATCTAATCTCTCTATCTATCTGTCTATCATCTATCATCATCTATCTTGAGATCTATACAATCTATCATCTATCTATCTATCTTCCATCCTCTAATCTATCATCTTGCTATTGTTTTTGTTGTCATGATCGTCATCACCACCATCATCAACATCCTTATCTATCCTTTGTGAAAAAAGTCTGTAATTTCCTTCCACATGGAGTTCTTCTCACGTTATAATATCAAAGTTTGTGTTGGTCTACTGAAGGAAATGAGGTTTATTTTCTTTTTTCTAATCATTGCAAGAGTATAAATCCTAGTGGATTTCTATGCTTTTCTGAAAATCTAGTGCATTCCCAACAAAATTGAAAATGGGGACTTAAACAGATATTTGCATACCAAAGTTTCTAGTAGCTTTATTCACCATAGTCAAAAGGTGGAAACAACCCAAGTGTCTATCAACAGATGAATGGGTAAACAAAAATGGGGTAGGTACACACAATGGAATCCCTTAAGAAGAGATGAAGCTCTGAAATATGCAGGAACATGGATAAACCTTGAAAATGGTATGCTGAGTGAAATAGTCAAGGCATATAAGGACACAGAGTAGGATTTCACTTACATGAAATATCTACAAATAGCAAATTCATAGAGAGAGAAAGTAGATTAGAGATTACAAGGGGATGGAGGGAGGGCAAAGGGAAACTGTTCCTTGTGGGTATAGAGTGTAAGTTTTGGAAATTAAAAAAAATAAATATTTTAAACAGATATGGGAGACTTAAAAAGAAAAGGAAACCCTGAAATTGTTGCCATTTTAACTCTAGAAACCTGCTGACATCCCTAGGGTTGGACCTTGCAGAGCTGAGCCCTGAAGCAGTGCTCTCCTCCTGGCCGCAGCTGGTGTCTCAGGAGCACTGTGGAGTGGGGGCTGCCAAGGTGATGCCTGATTTTGTAGAGGCATAACGAGGTCAGTTCTAGGATCACCACAGAAAGTTGGAGAGTGGAGTGTACTGTTGCTTCTAGATTAAGTGCCAATACGGGGCAATGCTCATGAAGCTACAAGCAAAAATATACAAGCAAGTCCCATCCTGCCTTCTCCTGTCTTCTAATACCCCTTTATGATACTCATTGAGAGAACCTAGCTGGAAGCCATCTTGCAAAGAAGAAATTTACTTTTAGATGACTAAACCCAGAATCTGAGATCAAAAGGACAAAGGACAGAGTTAGTGCTGAAAGTTAAATATCCAGCAGAGTCCACATATTTGCTTACTCATAATTTAGTGTTTATAGTTATGTCTATGATGCATTTTGAATTATTTTTTGTGTATGGTATGAGGTAGAAGTTAAGTTTCAATTTTTTTCCATCTGTGTATCTAACTCTTCCAGCACCATTTACTGAAAATATTATCTATTCAATTTCCAATAATCTTGGCATCTTTGTTTAAAGTCAGTTGGCCTCATATGTGTGGGTCTATTTCTAGACTCTCTTCTCTGTTGACCCATTTTTCTATATTTAGCCCAATAATGCACTGTCTTCACTATTGTATTTTTATAGTAAACATGGGAATCAGGTTATGTGATTCCTACAAATTCATGCTTCTGTTTTAAGAATGCTTTGAGTATCTAGGTAATATAATTTGCATATCAGTTTTAGAATCAGCTTGGTAATTTCTTAAAAATTTTTGGTTGGGATATTAATTTCCTATTGCTACCATAACAAATTATTACAAATTTAATGGCTTAAAACACCCAAAATTTATTAACTAACATTCCTGGAGCTGAGAAGTTCAAAATGGGTGTCACTGGGGTACTGTGGAGGAGTCAGCAGGACTGTGTTCCTTCCTGGAAACTTTAGAGGAGAGCAGTGGATTAAAATAACGTATCCTCTCCGCTCTAACTGGATGCCTCCATGCCCAGATTCTGTCATCACATCCCTTGGTGACCAACAATGACACCTGAATATGCAGGTAAATGCCTCCTCCCTAGTCCTTCCCCTTATCCCTGGGGGTCTGCCTCTAGCAAAACCAACAAGCTATCCAATCGCATACTTCCAGATTCACTTGGTGTTAAAAGGCTTAACCCAGCCCCACTGCAATTTTAGGTTCTTGCCTGCTTGACTCAAATCTGGTGCTTCCCCACTGGCCTATGAAGCTTGTGGCTACTCTCCATGCTAGGCATGCTGCTCTGTTTGTTCTAGAAGCTGTGAGCATTATACTTTTCACCATGCAACTCTGTGCCCCATCCTGGCTGCACTTGGCATCCATGTAAAGATCCTAACAGCACAAGGACAATTGCTTTTCCATTTCCAGTTTCTACAGGCTCCATGTTCCATTTTCACAGGAATGGATGGTTGAATCTTTCTCATGTGGCATCACTCTGACATTGACTCCCTTTCCCATCTTTTAATGTCCTAGTGTTTACATTACATTGGCCCACTCTGGTAATTCAGGAAGCCATCCTTATGTTAATGTTATCTGATTAGCATCCTGAATTCTCCATTGCCATGGAACATAACTGTGGTGTTTTGAAGTTGTATGTACCCCCAGAAAATCATGTTCTTAAATCCAGTCCATTCCTGTGGTTGTGAAACTATTGTATTTAGGGGTTTTGGATGAGGCTGCTTCAGGTAAGGTCTGATCCACCTCAATCAGGATGGGTCTTAATCCTATTACTAGAGTCCTTTATAATAAATTAAATCAGACAAAGAGAGAGAAAGCCACAGGAAGCATGTTAAAGTACTATATTTAATATGTCAGTCTTAGTTTTGTAACCTCTTTGTCCTCTTCTTAAATGTTTCTTTGACAAAACATGTCTAAGCAAGAAACTGTTTAAAATTTCATTGTTATATGGCCAGTAATAAAAAATGAAAAGCAAGTAATTACAAAACCTTTGTTAATTTGATAGATGAAAAATTATCTTGTTAGTCATACTTCTCATTCCTTTGATTCCAGTGGTGCTGAATATTTGCTTGATTCAGCTAATTTTTATTTCTTCTCTGGATTATATATTTAATATGTTTGTTCATTTTTTCCATTGGATGTTTTAGATTTTTCTTTTTGATTTCAAATGGTATTGTCTGTTATTTATGATATATTTTTTTTCAAATTAGGATTTAAAAAAATGTTTAGGTGGCTTCTTTTGATCAACTGAAGTTTTGGAATTAATTTTATGTGGTAATATATTATTTTCTTTGTGAGTTTTCATTGCTCCATTGCTTTGAAAAAATTTCTATTTTGCAAGATAAATACAAATATACACATTTACTTCCTTTTTGTATTTTAAATTTTATACATTTAAAAATTTCATTTGAAATTTATATAAATGTATATTTTTGATAATTACATGTAACTTGGCAAATATTTCTAGATATTTCGTCAATTTTCCCATCCTGTTTTTCAAGTAGTCTTTCATTACTCAGTAATTTACAATGCCACTCTTTCCATACTCAATATTCTCAGGTAAAATGAACTGGGCCTGTTTTGGAGCTTTCCATTTAATTTTAATCATCTTTCAATCAATCCTTTTAGTAATTATTACTTGATAGAGCATTTCAATACCTGGCAGAGCAAATCCTTCCTTATTACTCTTTCTAAACTTGCCTTGCCTCTCCTAACCTATTTTCTAAATAAAAATTGAAATAAATTTGTTACAATTCAAACATAATATAGGAAATTGTTTTGAAATATCTGCATTAAACTTTAAATTTTAAATGATTTTTATTTATTTTTATTTTTCTCAATTTATTCAAGTTTTCTTTTCCTATTGGTAAATATAAATAATACTTTCCCTAAAAAATGTTCCACATATCTTGTTATATTTATCTTTATTGCTATCATGTATTTTATTTAATTGCTTCTTGTGTATTGTTAATTGAGAAGAAAGGTATACATTTTAAATATCTCTTTTATAAATTTCCTTCTTGCTGATTCATATGGACTTCTAATAGATTTCATATGAATTTTTAAATTTTCAAATGAGTGAATTATGTTTTCTTTAAATAATCATTTTGTATCTTCTTATTTCTTACCTTATTTTTGAGAGGCATAGGTGAAGATATATCTTCCAGCTAATGTTAAACAACAGCATAGAAAGTTTTGTTGAACTTTTGTCCTACATATTTTAGTTCAGATGCTCATATTTACAGAAAGGAGAAAGCAGGGTGTAATGAATTGAGAAGAGACTGAATAGTGTGTAATGGGAGAAGTAGAATGTACCTGTGTTCTGAGCTGACTTAAGCCAATTTGGTCATGCCCAACTCTAAGATTATTTTTGGTAGATAAGTATAGTCCTTGAAAATCTTGGGGTAAGTAGATGAATAAGCTTTTCCTACAATATTTATGACTAGTTTATAATGAAAGTGCCTCAGGAAATTCTGCCACACAGAGAGAGATTTATTAAGCAGACCCTAGCAAATGGGCATAAAATAATCAGACTCCTGGATGAACTGTGATCTTGAAAGATTTTCAATGAAATCACAGTAGTGTAGTAAAGTGCATAGGTATTTAGATCTGTAAGCTCAGAGAACCTTTAATTTGGTGCTGTTTTGCAAACAGTTGCCAAATAGCACTTTGCTAAATTTTTGTAATGGTGTTGTAAAATTGTTATGCCATATTGTTTGATGCAATGTGCCTGTAAAATTCATGCCAGCTGCTTGTGGTGACTTGTAACAGAATAATTTGAATTGTTGAACTTGCTTCCTGGTTCCACTCTGGAGAGTAATCTGGGGTACCTTAGTGTATTTTTTTTTTCTTTTTTGGGGGGAAATGGAAATGAAACACATTTTTTAATTTAGTCTTGTTTTCTTAATTCATTGTTCAGGGTGGACAGCTCATTGGGGGAGGAGGATGGGGTGATTCCAGGTTCCACTTCTGAGATGTAGTTTATTTCTTTATTTACTTTCTATATTTTCTTTCTTTTTTCTAACTTTATTTTGTACATTTAATAATTGAGAACATAGACAATTAAAAACTAAAAAGAAAACACAGTTGAATAAAAACATATATTCTCAATTAAATATACTGGATACATACAATTTTTTTTGTATCATACAATATGTTACACAATATATTCGGTTCATAGTAAAGCAGTCACATGGTATTTGCCCTTTTGTGTCTGGCTTCCTTTGCTCAATGTAACATCCTCAAGGTTCATTCATGTTGTCATATGAGTTATAACTTCAATTTTTCTTACAGCTGCATAATATTTCATTGTGTGAATATGCAACAGTTTGTTTATCCATTCACCTGTTGATAGATAATTGTGTTGTTTCCAAATTTTGGCAATCTTGAATAATGTTGCTATGAACATTGGTGTGCAGATGTCTGTTCATGTCACTGCTCTCAGTTCTTCTGGGTATATACCCAGTAGTATTGTGGGGTCACGTAGCAAGTCTATATTCAACTTCTTTAGGAACTACCAAACAGTCCTCCACAGTGGCTATACCATTCTGCATTCCCATCAACAATGAGTAAGTGTTCCCGTCTCGCCACATCCTCTCTAACACTTATAGTTTTGATTTGCATTTCACTGATCATTAGTGATGTTGAGCATTTTTTCAAGTGGTTTTTTTTTTGCCATTTGTATTTCTTCTTTGAACAAATGTCTATTCAAGTCTTTAGCCCATTTTTCAATTAGGTAATTTATCTTTTTATTGTTGAGTTGTAACATCTCTTTATATATCCTGGATATTAAACCCTTATCAGATATGTGTTTTCCAAATATTTTCTCCCATTAAGTTGGCTGCTTTTTCACCCTTTTGACAAAGTCCTGTGAGGTGGAAAAGTCTTTAATTTTGATAAGGTCCCATTTATCTATTTTTTCTTTTGTTGCACGTGCTTTGCATGTAAGTTCCAAGAAACCACCACCTACTAAAATGTCTTGAAGATGTTTTCCTACATTTCATTCTCATAGTTTTATTGTCTTGGCTTTTCTATTTAGATCTTTGATACATTTTGAGTTGATTCCTGTATAAAGAGTGAGATAACAGTACTTTTTCATTGTTTTGGTTATAGATATCTAGTTTTCCCAGCATCATTTGTTGAAGAGAGTGTTCTGTCCCATTAACATTAACTTGGTAGATTTGTCAAAAACCAGTAGACTGTACAGGTGAGGATTTATTTCTGGGTTCTCAATTCTATTCCAATGATAGATGTGTTTATCTTTATGACAGGACCACGCTGTTTTGACCACTGTAGCTTTCTAATATGTTACAAGGTCAGGTAGTGAAATTCCTCCCACATTGCTCTTCTTTTTTAGAATGCTTTTGTGTATTCAGGTGCACTTTCCCTTCCAAATGAATTTGGTAATTGCTTTTTCTAATTCTGTATTGTAAGCTGTTGGGATTTTGATTGGTATTGCATTGAATGTATAAATCAGTTTCAGTAAGATTGACATCTTCATGATATTTATTCTTCCAGTCCATGAACTCGGAATGTTTTTCCATTTGTTTAGGTTTTTTTAGATTTCTTTTTGCATTTTTTGTAGTTTTCTGCATGTAGGTCTTTTACTTCTCTCATTAAATTAATTCCTATGTATTTGAGTCTTTTTATTGCTATTGAATATGGAATTTTCCCCTTGATTTCCTCCTTAGATTGTTCAGTACTACTATACAAAAACATTACTGAATTTTGCATGTTGAACTTGTATTGTGCAATTTGGCTGAGTTCATTTATTAGCTCAAGTAGCTTTGCCCTGGATACTTCAGGATTTTCTAAGTACAGGATCATGTCATCCACAAACAGTGAGAGTTTTACTTCCTCTTTTCCTATTTGGATGCCTGTATTTTTTTCTTGTCTAATTGCCTTAGCTAGAACTCCTAGTACAATATTGAATAACAATGGTGACAGTGGGCATCCTTGTCTTTTTTCCAATCTTAGAAGGAAAACTTTCAACCTTTCCCCATTGAATATGATGTTGGCTGTGGGTTTCTCATATATGACTTTCATCATATAGAGGAATTTTCCTTCTATTCCTATCTTTTAACTGTTTTTATCCAAAAAGAATGCTGGATTTTGTCAAATGACTTTTCTGCATCAATTGAGATTATCATGTGTTTTTGTTCTTTCAATTTTTTAATGTTGTGTATTATGTTGATTGATTTTCTTATGTTGAACCACCCTTACATACTGGGAACAAATCCCACTTGGTTGGGATGTATAAGTTTTTTGATATGCTGTTGGATTAGATTTGCAGGTATTTTGTTGAGAATATTTGCATCTATTTTCATTAGAGAGATTCATCTCTAATTTTCTTTAATTGTCATATCTTTATCTCACTTTGGTATTAGAGTAGTGTTGGCATCATAAAATGTGTTGGGTAATTTTCCATCCTCTCCAATTTTTGGGAAGAGTTTAAACAGGCTTGGTGTTAATTCTATTTGAAATGCTTGATAGAATTCAGCTGTGAAGCCAACTGGTCCTGGACTTTTCCTTGATGGGAGATTTTTTTATGACTAATTCAATCTCCTTAAAGATGATTGATTTGTTAAGTTCTTGTATTAATTGTAGCATCAGTGTACATTGGTTGTGCGTTTCTAGAAATTTTTCCTTTTCATCTAGGTTGTCTAGTTTGTTGGCATACATTTTCGCATAACATGCTGTCATTTTTTTTTTTCATTTCTGTTGCATCAGTTGTATCTTCCTCCATTTCATTTCTTATTGTATTTATTTGCATCTTCTTTCTTTTTTTCTTTGTTAGTCTTAGCTAGGGGTTTGTCAATTTTATTGAAATTCTCAAAGAACCAGCTTGTGGTTTTGTTGATTTTCTCTATTTTGTTCTCTATTTCATTTATTTCTGCTCTAATCTTTATTGTTTCCTTCTGCTTGCTTTAGGATTGGTTTGTTCTTCTTTTTCAAATTTCACTAGTTTTTCAGTGAAATCTTAGAATTTAGCTCTTTCTTCTTTTTTTAATATAGGAATTTAGGGCTATAAATTTCCCTCTCAAGACTGCTTTCACTTTATCCCATAAGTTTTGATAAGTTGTGTTCTTGTTTTCTTTTGTCTCAGAATATTACTGATTTTGCTTGCAATTTCTCCTTTGACCCACTGATTATTTAAAAGTGAGTTGTTCAGCCTCCACACTTTTGTGAATTTCCTTTTATCCTGTCTATTATTGATTTACATTTTCATTCCATTATGATCTGAGAAGGTGCTTTGTAAAATTTCAAACATTTTATAATAAATGAGAGCTGCATTGTGCCCTAATATGTGGTCTATCCTGCAGAATAAGCCATGGGCACGATGTATAACCCGCTGAGTTTGGATACAGTGTTCTGTATATGTCAATTAGGTCTAACTTGCTTATGATATTGTTCAACTTCTCTGTTTCCTTGTTGATGTACAGTCTAGTTGTTCTATCTAATGATGTGATTGGGGTGATGAAGTCTCCAAGGATTATTCTAGAGATGTCTATTTCCCTTCAATTTTCTCAGTTTGTCTCATGTTTTTTGGGGAACCCTAGTTAGATGCATAGATATTTATGACTGTTATATATTCCTGGTGGATGGTTCTTTTTATTAATATGTAATGGCCTTCTGATTCTCTTACACTGTTTTTGCATTTAAAGTCTGTTTTGTCTAATATTAATATAGGTACCCCTGCTCTTTTCTAGTTAGTATTTGCATGAGTATCTTTTTCCAACCTTTCCTTTTCAGTCAGTTTGTATCCCATGGATTATCGTGATTTTTTTGTAAGCAGAATATGGTAGGCTCATGGTGTCTTTAATCCATTCTGTCAGCCTATATCTTTTTTTAAAAATAATTAAAAAAAATTTTTTTAAAGATGCTTAGATTACACAAATGTAACACAAAAAATAAAAGAATTCCCATATGCCCTACTCCCACACCTCTCCCAACCTCCCACATAAACATCCTTCACAAGTGTGCCACATCACCTGCAATGGATATATACATTCTGGGGCTTTTCCAGTAAGCATGGACCATGGTTCACGTTGTAGACCACACTCTCTCCGACACAGTTCTGCATGCTATATGATGATATAAAATAGTTGTATCTGTCATTGCAATGTCACTCAGGACAATTACCAAGTCCTGAAAAAGCCACTGTATTACAACTGCTTTTCCCTCTCCCTGCCCCCAGAGCATACAGTGGTCACAGGCTCCACATTAATGTTGCAATTTTTTCCATTGCTTGAATCACAATATGTGTATAACAGAATACCAGCAAGTCCACAGCTGTTCCCACAATCCTGAGGAGTCTGGGATGGTGATATCCACTCCACCCCCAATTGAGAGGGAGCTTATATCCCATGGATAAGATGGATGGGATTATTCTCCCTGTAGTTGCAGACTCTCTCCATTCCCTAGTATGGCTGTTATCCATTATCATCTCCCTGCCTGGTATCCTGGGTGAGTACATTGATCGGTAGAGTAGGAGTTGCAGCTCCACTGAGATTCCGGGCCCAGCTGGCACATGGACAGCCCAAAGACTCCAATCTCTGGATGTACACCTACAAACTCCAGCACCAGGTATACGTTTGAATTGAAGGGACAGATGGACCATGTGCACAGAAGACATATTTGAGGCGAACTCTATCACTCTCAGGAGCACAAATTTCAAAGTAGGGCCCACTGGCAAGGTGTCAAACTCCAGAGCTATCTGCCCTTACATAGGACCTGGGTGTCTCCAGAGCCCACAGGAGCCCCTCTATTTGGGGTGATACCCACTTTGGAAGTCTATAAGGTCTTGCTGAGATGTGCATAAGTGTTACCTCTGGGATGACCTCACGACCCACTTTGAAGTCTCTTAGCCATATGAATTCATTTGTCTTTACCCCTTTTTGTTTGAGGTCTTTTTCCAGTCATATTGCCAATTGGCACTTGGTAGTAATTCCTCGGTGCCTGGGAGCCTCATCCCTGGGAGTCAGGTCCCATGCTGGGAGGAAGGTAATGCATTCAGATGCTGAGTTTGTCTTAGAGAAAAGCCACATTTGAGCAACAAAGAGGCTCTCAGGAGGCAACCCTTAGGCACCCCATAACAATAGGCTAAGTTTCAATTTCAAGAGCAAAGACTTGTAAGGCTAATCATCAATAACCAGGGCCCATCAGTGGATCACCCTTTTTTGCCAGACACTGCCCCTGCACTTGGGGGACTATTGCTGCTCACTTCGAGAATGTGGGAGAGCTCTCCAGGATGGGAATTCAGTATTCTCTCATCTCTTGAGTGATTCTCCACCCGCTGTGACAATGCTCAATGAACATTTGAACAATTTTATATACCTTGTATGTATTTTCAGTTGAACTTCCTCCCGTGCACACCCCCATCCCTGACACCCCCCATCAACGATTCTATCCCACCCCAGTTGTAACCCTTCTGAGATCCAAAGCTTCTTTTAAGATGAAGCCAATACAATAGCCGAATAAAATTAATAGGAAAATGAAATAATAATGATAAGTTTAAATGTAAGAGATAAAATACCTGAAAACTTAAAAAAAAAAAAACTAAAAATAACATGAAATTAAAAGATTGGGATATTTAAAAAATGAAAAATTTTTTAAAAATTAATTTTTTTTTGACATTTTGCATTTTATCACTGCAATATCTGGTGTCCAGCCTGTACCATTGCACCTTCTCCTTCTCATTCCCCAGTGTTTCACTATTTTTCATTTTGTTTTCAAAAAAGGTTTAGGTCACAGCAAAGTCACACACAGAATCCAAGAGACTCTCATATACCCAATCTCTTTCCCCTTTCCTCACCCCAATTAAAGCCTTTTTATATGTGGATGGTAGCCATGTTATAACTGATATACAAATACTGAAACATAGCTACTACACATTGTCAGTGGTTTACAGTACTGTTTACATTTTAGACCGTACACTTCTATAAATTTTGATGATATTAACTATGTCCTCTGTCCATCACTGTAAGGTAATGAAGAACATTTTCACTGACCACTAAATATCCCCTGTTTGATCTATTCTGTTCCTCCCCCCCCCAATCCCCTGGGGCCCCCAACGATCCCCTTGCTTGACTCATTGGATGACAAGATTCATACTTATGTGCAACAAGAGGTCTTGACATACTGGTTTTTCCTCCCGTTAGGAAATGCCTTTGCTTTTGAGAGAGCCCCAGCTCTCTATTTCTGAATGAATGGGTCCCCCCAAAGATGGGAGTCCAACACCTTCCTGTTCATTATGTGGGTCTCCACCCACTGATACAACACATTATGACAGGATGAACACTCAAACACTCCCTAGAAGCCTGCTCCAGAAGCACCCTGTCCCAAATGCCCCCCCAACCAACACCCTAAACCAGTGACACATCCTTGTCATATTGCCAAAAGAGCATTCCCCCTCTGTACTTTCAACTTCATACCCACAAATCCCAAGTGTTCACCTGGTCCCTCTCCCATCTCTCCCCCCACTATCCTGGGTATTCTAACCCACCCTTCCCAACTTACCCACCTGTCAATCTTGCACCACCAAACCCAATAATATCACTACCTACCTGTCCTATCCCTTCAATATGCAGCTACAGTCTATCACTTTACCATAGATTATGTCCATATGGGTGATGGCTCACGACCTTCTTGTCTCTTTCTCTTTCTTGTAAACCTATCTTTCAGACAATAGCTCTTGGAGACTGCACAATTTCCTTAATTCATATCAGTGAGATCATGTACTCTTCATCTTTCAATTCATGGCTTGCTTCACTCAACATAATGTCTTCAATATTCATCGATGTTATCCTGTGTGTTAGCACTTTATTCCTTCTTAAAGCTGAGTAATATTCCATTGTATGTATGTACCACATTTTGTTTATCCATTCATCTGTTGATGAGAAGCTGGGTTGATTCCAACTCTTGGTAATAGTTTGTGTCTTTCGTTTCAATTCTTCTGGGTATATACCCAGCAGGAGAATTGTTGGATCATACAGAAGAATCTATAGTTAGATTTTTTGGCGACTGCCATACTATCCTCCACAGTGGCTGGACCATTCCACAATCCCACCAGCACTGGATGAGGATTCCTACTCCTCCACATCTTCTCCAACACTTATAGTCTGCTGTTTTTTTAAAAGCTGCCATTCAAATGGGTGTCAGATGATAACTCATTGTAGTTTTGATATGCATTTCCCTAATAGCTAGTGATGTCAATCTTTTTTTCATGTGCTTTTTAGCTATTTGTATTTCTTCCTTGGAGAAATGTCTTTTCAGGTCACTTGCCCATTTTATAAATGGGTCTATTTATTTTTGAAGTGTAGGACCTCTTTAGATGTGCAGGGTACTGGGCCCCTATCAGATATATGGTTGCCAAATATATTCTCCCATTGAGTAGGCTCCCTTTTTATTTTCTTGATAATGTCCTTTGAGGTGCAAAAGTTTTTAATTTTCAGGGGATCCCATATATCTCCATTCACAGCAAGAACAAGAAAATTTCAAATTAAAACAAGATCATTGCACTTTCAGGAAGATGGGGGACTAGAAGACATGTGACTCTCTTCTCCTCCAGAAAAATAGCTAGAGGACAGGTTTAAACAGCCTATAAAAAGATCTTCTAGGGTTTATGACACTGAGCAAAAGCTGGACATTGTCCAGAGAAAAGAGGGATAAAGGAGGGAAATCACAATATTAGAAATGTGGGTAGAAACCAGCGGCTGCTGCTGCTGGCACTACCATGCACACTAAAGACACTATAGTATTTTCAAGACTCTGGGCCTGTGAATACAGAAAAGGGGAACCAAGGGATCTACCAGCCCAGGAAAGGGGAGAGAGAGAATCACACCCTAAGGCTGACACAGCTTCTGACCCACAAATTTGGTCTGCTGAGTCCAATGAGCCATTCCAGTTCAGGTGGGAACACAAAGTGTTTTGCCCTGGGAGCCAGCGAAGGACTAGAGAAATCCAAACCTTGCAAACTCCTTCTCTTCTACCTGGGGCTAAATGTTGAGTATGCCCCAGGAAAGGGGAGACACAGGGATGCAGCCTAAGGCTGACTCTGGTATTGACTTACAAATTTGGTCTGCTGTGTCCCAGGAGCCCTTCCAGGCTGGGTGGGGCCGCACCATTGTTTGTCTTGGGGCTTGCAAGAAACTAGAGATATACAAA
>JAQZBX010038896.1:0-23239 GCA_029593785.1 Cabassous unicinctus
CAAAAAAAAAAAGCAGGAGGAAACACACAATGTGGAACAACTAATTTGTTTGCCCATAGAAATATCTTTAATCACTTCAGTAAAAGGAAGGAAGAGATAGAGGATAACAATTAGAGACTTGGGGTACATACAGAAGAAATTGTAAACATAAATAAAAAGATAACAGATCTCACAGTGATGAAAGGCACAATGCAAGAAATTAAAAACACACTAGAAGCACAAAGCAGCAGATTTGAACAGGCAAAAGAAAGAATTAGTGACATCAAAAATAGGGCATCTGAAATTGCATAGATAGAACAGATAGACAAAAAATGAAAAAAAAAAACTCATCACGGACTCAGGGAATTGAATGATAAAATGAAACCACAATCATATGTATTATAGGCAATACAGAGGGAGAATAGAAGGGAAATGGGGGCAGTACTAGTGTTTGAGGAAATAATCACTGAAAATTATTCAGTGATTATAATCTATTAATCACTGAAACTTATTAGGGACATGGATATACATGTCCAGAAAGCAAAATGTACTTCAAGCACAATAAATCACAGCAGAACTACTCTGAGACATATACTTATGAGATTGTCAAAAGTTCAAGACAAAGAAAGATTCCTGAAAGCAGCAAGAGAAAAGAGATCCATCACATATAAGGGTATCTCAATAAGATTAAGTACTGATTTCTCATTTGATTCAGATGATTTCTCATTAAGAAACATGGAGGCAAGAAGGTAGTGGTTTCATAATTGATTTTTAAAAGACTGTCAAGTCCATTTAATTGAGAAAAAAAAAGACTTCAAAATATTGAACTAGGAGAATTGGCTACCCATGTGAAAAGAAAGAAAGAGGAACCCTATCTCACACCATATAAAAAAGTAGTATATAAATAACTAAATATAAAAACCAGGATTATAAAACACCTAGAGTAAAATATAGCAGAGCATCTTTGGGATCTTGCACTGGGCAGTGGTTTCTTGGACTCTAAGTCCAAAGCTCAAGTAACAAAAGAAAAATAGGTAAATAGAACCTCCTGAAAATTAAAAAAAAATTTATGCATCAAAAGACTTTGTCAGAAAATTGAAAAAACAAACACCATGGAAGAGAATATTTCAAAACCACTTTCGCATTAAGGTTTTAATATCAAGAATATATAAAGAAATCATACAACTCATCAATAAAAAGACAAAAAAAGCATTTAAAAATGGGCAAATACTTGAATAGACATTTTCCTAAAAGGATATATATATGGTACAAAGCACATGAAAAAATACTCAACATCACAAGCTATTAGGGAAATGAAATTAAAAGTTCCAATGAGATATCATTTCACAGCTGCTAGAATGGCTTCTACTAAAATATAAAGGAAAGCTTCAAGTGTTGGAGATGTGGAGAAATAGGAACACTCATTCCTTGCTGGTGGCAATGTAAAATGGTGTGGTTGCTATGGAACAGGGTTTTATAATTCAATACTTAATTACCATAGGACCTGACAGTCCTACTTCTAGGAATATACTCAGAAGAATTGAAATTAGGAACTCAAACAGATATTTTCACACTACTGTACATAGAGGCATTATTCACAATTGCACAATTGCCAAAAGATGGAAGCAAACTGAGTGTCCATCAACAGATGAATGGATAAACAAAGTATGATGTATGTAAATACAATGGAATATTATTCAGCCATAAAAAGAATGAAGTCGTGATGCACACTACAACTTGGATGAACCTTGAGGACATTATGCTGACTGAAATAAGCCAGAAAGAAAGGCACAAATATTGCATTATCTCTCTTGTTATGAATGAGTTATAATAAGCAAGCTCATAGACTTAGAATGGAGTATATAAGTTATAAGGGGATAGATTGTGGTTAGAGAACCAGCAGTTGATACTTAATCTGTAAAAAAATTCTATTTGGAATTTTTGGAAATGGATGGTGGTGATGGTAGCCCATTATCTTGAGTGTAATTAAAAGCACCAAATTATATAGGTGAATGTGGTTAAAAGGGAAAACTTTAAGTCATATATGTTACTAGAATAATAATTAAAAGATTAAACATCAGACAGTGAAACCCTTTTGTAGATGATGGAATGTAGTTAATAGTACAAGTAGAAGACTGTTCTTTCATGAATTATAACACATATATTATGCTAATACAATATGTTAATAGGTAGAAGATGGAAAAATTCATCTAATATAAACTGTAGATCATAGTTAATAATGCCATTTCAATAATGTTTTATCAATTGTAACAAAGGTAACTACTGTTAAAAAATAGTATAATTACTAAAGAGTGCTATCATCAATTCTAACAAATGTTTCATACCAAGGCATAGTGTTGGTGGTGGGGTGGTGTATAGGAATCCTATATTTTATGGTTTGTAAACCCACAATCTTTCTATTAAAAATCTGTATGTAGCTCTTCCCAAATAATTTATATATTTTAGCCATGAATATATTATTTTCACAACTTCCAATTTGAGATGTTTCTCCCAGAGAAGTAATGGAGTTAATAGAGATGAATTCATAATTATGAAATTGGTTTATTATAGTCTCTGCTAAAAATATTTTGGAAAGTAACTTGATTCTGATTAAAATTTGCAACATAATCAGGTAAAAATGAGATTAATACATTCTAACTTTTAGTTTTGCAACTGTTTATTTGAAATTCTCAAAAAAATTTGGGAGTGGTTGTTGACAATACATGGATACAGTAATTTAAGTAATTCAGCAAAAAAATTTATTACTACAGGCAAGAATGTAAATATACATGGAAATGCAATTAGGGGGAGACAAAGTGGAGGAAAGTTAATTTCACTATGTACTAATTGTGAAATCTTTCTGCTCATGTAATGACAGTATAGTCTTCGCAAATGCAATGAGATCATCACCTTCTCATATTTACTAGTGAAGACAAAATTTTTAGAAGTTTAAACATTAGGCTTGGACTTTAAACACAATTTGAGTCGTTGAGATGACAGAACTAGTTAAATAAATTATATGCCACTATGTTGTTGCTCTTCAACTTAAAAAGAGGGCAGGTTTGTGTGTTGTGTTTGTGAATTTGTGCATGTGTTTCTATGTATTGTTATTGTTTGCATGCAATTATGTTTGGAAGAGATATTAACTTAATCACTAACTCTTCATTGTGTGCTCCAATCTATTATAAACTTAATACATTGATGAATACCTGGAATCAAAATGAACATTTGTATCTTTCAACTTTGTTGACCAAATTATGAAGTAAGATTCTGAGTCTCAGGAAGTAATATAATTCCTCACAACAAACTATTTATTATATTAGTTCTTTTCTTTCTGAATCTATTCTAAATTCCTTTCTGTTTAATTTGAAAATATCTTTGCTACACTATTTCCTTTTACCTTCTTCTGGGAAATCTCTCCTCTTGAATGTTATCTCCTATTAAATATGCTACTCTTTTTAAAAGTTAGTAAATGAAAAAAAGTCATCTAAATGTACTAGCATGTCTGTCCCGAACTAGGAGTATCTCTAAAATGTGTAAGCACCATATTAACAACAATTTTCAAATATGCCCTTTTAAAATTTTTGCACATCATCAAAACATAGAAAAATATGTTATTTATGATTGAACTGATATATAGTTACCCTTTAATTCTTTATATAAATGTTGCAAGGTTCACATTGTTTAATATACAAAGGATATTAATGGAAAAAAGAAATTAAGCAAAAAAGGATTTTGTATATCATACCATCTGTTAGTAAACAATTAAACCTTATCCAAAGAGAAATCTGACTGTTACCCTTGGCCTCTGGGAGATAATCTCTAGTCCCTAGGAATATCATGGAAGATAGAAGTGTCTTTGAAGACCTGTGGACCATGGGTCAGAGAGGTGATAAAAATGTCAATTAGGTTAGTGGCATTGGGTTATATAGTATTAGTCAGCTTCTGGAGGGGCTTATGAATGTAGATTTAGATCAGTCATTCTTACATGATGGAAGCCCATAAACTATGGACTCCAAGGCTCACATGAACTTCCATTTGTTTGCAATATCTATACGTGTCATCACACATTAATTCATGGAATATAAAACTCTCTTGTCTCCTTAGGGAGAGGATGACAGAAAGCTCTATATTTGATACTTTTCCTGAACTCTGTCCTAGGTGTCTTCCTTTGACTGAATTTAATCTGTATCCTATCCCAGTTAATAGACTATAACTGTGAATATAACAGCTTTCAGTGAGTTATTGGAGTCCTTCTAGCATGTCATGAATACTTGACAGTGGTTGTGGGGACTCTCAAACTTGTGATTTGTATAAAAAATGAGGTAGTCATATGGACAGTTCCTTTCATGCAGTTGACTCACTTTCTTACAGTCCATCCAACTTCATATATGTTTTGCCAATAGAAGATATATGACAATCTAGAATTAAATTTCTGACTTCTAAGAAAATATATTTTCCTCTATCAACTTCTTTGTTGAATTAATATTGTGAAAGTTACACTTCTGAATATTGAACACCAATTTGACTAAAATATCTAATGAGTGATGAAACCTCTGTAACTCAAAATAATAAGAGAAATTAAATAAAATATATAATTTACAGTCCAGATGTTATGTTTATACTAATCTGTGAATTAAAATTTTGCAAAAGCAAGCTGAGAAGGGGTACTGATGCTTAATGTATGTAGAAGTTTTAATTAACTTGACTGTAAAAATGTGGAAATGGATACATTTGATGGTAACACAATATAGTGAGCAGAGCTAATGCAGCTGGTTCATAAATGGGATTGTGGCTGAAAAGGGTAGTTTAGGGATATAAATGTCAATTGAAAGAAAGCTAGAGAATAATCAAGGGAATGAATAATATAGTGAACCCAAAGGTGAATGAGAATTGTCATTAATAGTATAAATACAAGATTATCCTTCTATGAGCTAGAACAAATGTACATCACAATTGCAAAGTGGTAAGAATGTGGAGAAGCATGGGAATGTAACCTATGCACTATACTTAACAGCAATACTGGAATATTCTTGCATCAATGCCAAAGATGTACTTGATAATAGTAGGGGTGTATGAAAAAATATAACAAATGCATGCTGTACACCATAGTTAATCATAATAGTCTGATGATATTATCTCATAATCCGTAAGAAATATTCTGCAACAATATAGTGTGTTGGTGGAGGGGTGTTATATGAAAATTTCTTACATGTCGATAATTGTTTTGTAAGTTCACAACTTCTCTAATAAAAAAATATATTTAAAACATTTGTGCAGACTACTTCAATTCTCAGAACTGTAGAGAAGGCATGGATATTGAATTAGATAAGTATATTTTCTGGTGAATAAGAAAACAGTACAAACTATTAAAATAGTCTTTCAATATAATGTCAGACTCTTTTGCCAAAACCTAGAAAATAACAATTAAGAGCATATATGCACCCACTCACTTCAGTAGATCTCTACTGAGGATGAATTGACAGGATGATTTTGTCATGAAATGGTTATATTAAGCAATATATTTGTTATAAAATCTCTACAATTAACTATGAACTTTATTTTGTAAGATCAAAGGGCCACAAATACCCAGAGATATACTGATAAAGAAAAATGAAATTGGAGGAATCACCCTACCCGACTTTAAAAAATTCTACAAAGCTGCAGTGATCAAAACTTCCTGATTTTGGCACAAGGATAAACATACTGACCAATGGAACTGAAATGAGAGTTCTGATGTAATCCTCAGATACACAGTCACTGATATTTGACAAAGCCACCAAACACAGTCAACTGGGAAAGAATGGCCTCCTCAACAAATGGTGCTTAGAGAACTGGATATCCATATCCAAAACAATGAGTGACGACCACCACCACACACAGTATAAAAAAATTAACTCAAAATGGATCAAAGATCAACATATAAAAGCCAAATCCTTAAAGCTCCTAGAAGATAATGTAAGGAAGCATCTATAAGATCTTGTAGTGGGGAATAGTTTCATAAACTTTACACCCACATCACAAGCAATGAAAGAGAAAATAGATAAATGGGACCTCCTGAAAATTAAAAAAGTTTGTGCTTCTAAAGAGTTTGTCAAGAAAGTGAAATGGCAGCCTTTTCAATGGGAGAAATATATAATGATCTGTATCTTTTTCATTTGTTTTGCTTGTTGTTCATTTTTATTTTTCAGGAGGCACTAGGAACTGAACCTGGGACCTCCTATGTGGGAGGGAGGAGCTCAACCACCTCAGCCACATCTGCTCCCTAAACAATCAATTTTAACGATAAAAGAATAAACTGAAACCAAGAGCCTGTGGCATATGAAAATGTTTGAAAATTTTCTCATATTAAATTTTTGCATATGACAACAAAATATATTAAAATAATAGTAAATAAATTTTCTGATTGCCAAATAAGTTTTCATTTTAAAAGTGGTACAAATTCTTGACTACTATTTCAACATTACCTCTATTTATAAATGTGAAATTTGGTCCATACATCTTTCTTAAACTGTTTCCATCAGAATAACAAACTAACAAGATATATACAAAATATATACAAACTAACAAAATTACAGTGAAATATTCTGAATCACAGAACAGCAAATTCTTCATCTATTTCAAACTGAAGGGAGATTTCCTTAACTTGTTAAAGGTAATTATCTTTCCAAAATGTGAATCCTTGGGATAATATATGTTAATATATTCATATTGAATTCACTATTCTCTTTGTCACCTTCACTTCTCTAAAATGTTCTCTTTCCTGCTTTTGCTAAGGCAAAGCAAGACCTGTGGGTGGGCAACCTACAGCAAACTCAGAGGTTAAGGATCACAAAATCAATTCCACTTAAAAAAACTTACAAAAGAAGTTTGGTTGTCTCATCCCTTCATTTCATACTGATATTTTATTTTTGTAAATTCTTAGAACATTTCAAAAATGCATTAAATGCAATATGGGTGAATTTATTGGAAATGGGCAATTCAGCAACACTAGCTATCACATTTTCTTTAGGAATAAGCATTAAAGCTGATGATTCTGAATCTTGGAATGAATAAAATAAAATAAAGAGACATGTTCATAAAATAATAGTACAAAACAAAATGGAAACTTCAGGAGAAAGTGAGGCAAAGCAAGAGAAAAAGTATATATTTTATTTTATTTTGATTATAAAAGGAGATAGTATTTGAAGACAATTCTGAAAGCTAAAGACAAGCAATACTACAAAGAGAAGAAAATATTTTTTTACTGGCTGTTTCTTAAATCTTGACAATACTTTGGGATGTGCATTTTTACCAGCTGGATTGAATATGCATGTATATAATTACTTTTTAAAATTTATTTTTATAAGTATTTAAGTAAGTTCCCATGTTAATAATTTATTTTTAACCATATTATTTGTTTGACTGTATGTTATTCCGTGTTGTAAATTTTCTAAAATAGCAGTTATTTATATTTTGGTTATTAAGTTTGTATTCCTGTATGTTCCTTTAAAATGCTGCTGTACTGAATTTCCATGCAAAATATCTCTCTGTTTCACTGATTATTTTTTTGTGAATACAGGATTAAATGTGGAAGTTAGCATGTACAAAATTAAACTCAGCTTTGTTTTACCACCAAGTAAAAATTAATAATAACATATCTTATGTAATGGACTCGTACTCATTTGAGCCGGAAAAATCAACACCTTAGAATCCTCCTTGTTGTCTCACTCCATCATTGTTCATAGCTAATCAATCAGTAATCCTTGCTTATTTTTCTACCAAACTCTTTTGGATTACATCAACATAGTTCCATTTCCAAGACCCATACTGGAATCTGAGCTTTGCATATCTGTATTTTGGATGCCACTGTAATCTCCTCATGGGTCTGTCCACTTCTTACATCATCTTGCAAACCATATTCCATGACCCAACCAGAGGGAACGTGTTCTAACATTAAATATATATTGTTTCCTTCCTTCTTAAAGTTGATCAACACCTTTGTATTGTTTTAACAATATAAAGTAAACTGCTGGTCCTGACTTAGAGACTCTGCATTATTTCTCTTATCTCAATACTCCCTATCATTGTCAGCATTAGACCCAAACTATTTGTCTTATCAATATATGCTTGCCATGTTTCTTTCTAAGAAAATATTTGGATATGCTACTCATTCCACTAGATATAGTCTCCCCACCCTAAAAATCTGGTTGTATACTTGTCCTGCAGAGTCTCCCTTAATGCATATCTTTCTTAAGGAAGTTTCCTTGGTCTCACTGAAAAACTCAAAGCTCTGTGAATCACCTTTATCCAATCCCCAGGTACATTTCACTCAAACTTTGTTCCGCACAATTTCATATGTCCTATATGTTTATAATACCAGGTGATTTAATTCATATAATTTCATTTTATAACTAAAATTGAACCCTGTCATATGTTTCAAAAATCAACACCATGTAAAAAATATTCAGAAATATATGAATATATATATATATGTATAATGCAAAGTACATTTGAGATGAGTATAAAGCAAGCACTTATTTTTATTAAATATATTGAATTTTCTTTCTTTTAAAAGTACCCTAAATATTGGACACGCTGAATATTTCTAGTTTCTGAAATTTCAAGCAGGAATGCAACAAATAAATTTGTATAAATGTTTTAAACATGAATGTGTATGTGTGTGCATGTGCTTGAATATATGTGTGTGTATGTGTCCATATGATTAATTTCAGTTGTTTAATTTTAGTTCAAGAGAAAATGCATTAATAAATTTAATACATATTGAAAAATTGTCCTCAATAGGAACTGTAAAATTTGTACCTTCAGCAGCCATGTTTAATGTACAACGGCCATGCAAGAATGGCATTTACTCCGCAGTTTATTAAGAGATGTAATTTTTAAAATGTTGGGTTTTGCCTATCTGATAGGTGAAAAATGTTTGGATGTTTTTAATTAATATTATCATTAAGAATAAATATGGTACTTAGCCTATATATTTAAGAGTCAGAGTTATTTGTATTTGATATGTTTAAAAATACACATGCTTTTTTATTCCTATGCTTTTTTCATTTTCTGTTTTGTTATTGTATTTTTTCTTCTTGATATCAATATTTTTATAAGAACAATTAACTGCTGGTTAATCTGACTTTCAAATATTTTGCCTAGTTGCCAGTTTTTAATTCTTTATGTTTTCTTGAAAATTTTTATTTTAATTTAGTTGTATAAGTTTTTCAGTTATTTTTATCTCTTATATTCTAAACCTGAGTCAGAAAATCCCCTCTTAGCCAGTGTCTCAAAGTTTTCACCATGTTTTCCTCCAGAATTATATTTTATTTAAGAATCATATGATGACTATCATCTAATTAGGGTGAATTGATATCATTAAGACAATAAGGCTTTTTTTCCCAAGAGGAGGGAATAATTTTTCAATAACGTTCTTTTGTACTTCAAGATTAGCTTACCATTTTAGACTTTTAGCAAAAATGTACTTCTGACAACTTCACGGTTTCTTATTATTTTATAAATGAATCTTTTTTTGTATTACTTCTTTTAAATGTCTGTTCCTCCTAAATGTGCTGTTTATTTCAGCATATTAATATCCAATTCACTACATTTGGAAATCTTCTCACTGCTTTGATTAAGATTTCAGGTGATTCAATATGTTTCCAACCAGATAATCATAGTATCTGAGACATTTCCACTTCTGACATAATAAAAGAAGTTTTCAACCTAGGCTCTAAGGCACTCTATTACTCTACATTCCATCCTGTATCTCTGAAAAGTTCTTTCCATTTTTGTTTGTTTTGGAATGTCTTTATTTTGACTTATTTTTGCAGAATATTTTTGTCATGTAGAAATTAAATTTAACAAGTTTTTACCTTGTTGATCCCTTTCAACATATTGGACATATATTGTCATAGTCTTGATATTATGGTTTTTCTTTTGGCATTATTTTAAGATTTAAAAAATATTCATCCTTAGTTTGTCTTCAGTTTATTCAAATACACTGAACTGTAATTTTTAAATAGATTGTCTCAGGAAAATTTGGGGAATAGACAGGGAATGGAGGGAATTTTTCATCAGAAAATTTGCAACTATGTATGTAATAGAATCTCCTGAACATCTCTGTAGTCTTTTCTTGTTTGAATTGGTATGTTAACTCTAAACTCTGTATGGAAAAGCAAAATATGTAAACAGCTAGACATTTTTGAAAATTAAAAACAAGTTGAAAGGCACACAACACCTGATGTCAAGAATTACTATTAAGCTACAGAAACCCAGGCTTTGCAGTATTGAAATAAAAAGAAATACTTTTAAGAAAATTAAGAGGAAAAAACACCCTGGAATAAAAGATTTGCAAACCATAAATCTAGCAAAGAGCTTGTGTTTAGAATTATAAAGAATATTTAACACTCAATAATAAAAAAAAGCAACCTCATAAAATGGGTAAACATATTTGAAATTATTTGTAAAATATGTAAAATTCCCAAGGGTATATGGTAGGTTTAAATTGAACTTTATTTATAATTATATGAATACCAGCAACTAAAGATTAAAGAATATCAGTCTGGAAATATTAATTATTTTTTATTAGAGAAGTTGTGAGCTCACAAAACAATCATGCTTAATATGCAAAATTCTCATAAATCACCCCTTCACCAACACCTTACATTGTTGTGGAATGTTTGTTACAGGTTATGAAAGAATATGATCAGACTATTACCACTAACAATGGTTCATAGTGTACACTTGGTATATTTTTTCCATATACTCCCTATTATTAGCAGTGTGTATTATTGTCCATTACTTATAGTTCATGAAAGAATACACACATATTTGAACTGGTAACCAAAGTCCATCTTCAATCACATGGTTCACTGTGTTATACAGTACCATGCTTTGTACATTCTATCCAATGAGTACACTCAGTGGCTGTCACTTTCATTACAGAGATGTTCAGTCATCACCCCAGTAAACCATTGAATATTTTCCTTAGTCCAAAAGAAAAAAATCCCATAACCACCTATTATTGACACTTACTGTTGATATAGTACCTTCTTTGTCATTGTTGCAAGAGTATTACCATATTGATATTAACTGTATCCCATAAGTACATTAATTGTATTTTCCCCATGCATCACTATATTCTTGCCATATTTTAATAGTGACATACATTTGTTCTAGTTCATAAAAGAACATTCTAGAGTTCATATTATCAACCATGATCCTCATCCAACTCTGGGTTCACTATATTATTCAGTCCATAGATTATTTTCTAGTTTTTCTTTCAAATGACATTTACATCCCTAGAGTACCTCCTTTCAGCCATTATCCCATTTATAAATCAGCCTGGTTAGTTATACTCGCTATGTGTCACCATCAAATTTATACATTTCCACAATTTTACAGTCAAGCTAATTAAAAGCTACATAAATTAAGCATCAGTACACCTTCCGAATCCTCACCCTATCTCCTACTTACCTATAGTCTAGATTTTAACTCCATGTGTTTATTCTTTGTTTTAATTACATATAAGTGAGACCAAGCAATATTTGTCTTTTTGTGTCTGGATTATTTCACTTAGCATAATGTTCTCAAGCTTCATCCATGTGTCCCAATTTCCTTTCTTCTTACAGAAGTATAGTATTCCATTGCATGTGTATACCACATTTGTTTTATCCATTCATTCATTGACTGACATGGGTTATTTCCATCTTTTGACAATGGTGAGTAATGCCTCTATGAATATTGTGTGCAATTGTCTGTTCAAATTGCTTTAAGTTCTTCTGGATATATTCCCAGTACAAGGTTTGCCAGATCATACAGGAGTTCTATATTTAGATTCCTGAGTAACCACCAAATTGTTTTCTACAGAGGCTGCACCATTCCTCATTCCCACCAACGGTGAAAGATTGTTCCTATTTCTCTATATCCTCTCTACCACTTTTTGTTTTCTGATTTTATTCAACAGATCTATTTTACTAATACATATTAATTAAGCATAAATCCTTCCAATGGATAACAAATGCCAATCAGCATTATTTAGTATAATCACATAGTTGTGTGATCATTACTTCAATCAAATTTAGAGTGTTTTTGTTATTATTATTCCATTATTATTACTGAAATATTTTCATTATTCCAGTAATAATAATAATAATAAACAAAAACAAACCCAACAAACAAACAAACCACATCACCTCTCAATCTCTCTATGCTTCCCCTTCCATACATAGCTGCTATTCTGTTTCCTTCTCTCTAGTTTGTTTTTATTTATATTTTGTAAAAACAGTCATATATGCAATATCACCCGTATTTGTATTTTACCTGAAGTTTCACTATGTTATACAGTTCCATGTTACATATTTTAGCTTTCCTTCTAGTAATAAAAATATCCTTAGACTTTCCTTTTCCATCACTGTGATACCCATAGAATAACTTTACTATACACCATGATGTGCTGTCACCATTTCCATTCATTTCCAAAGATTTACAAACAACCTGTTAACCAATTCTACACATAATTGGTTATTTCTCTACGTTCACTCTATTTTCTGGTGACCTATATTCTAATTACTAATTCCATGAGTTGAAATAATGTATTTATTTCATAATAGTGCAAACATACAGTATATCCTTTTGTGTCTGGCTTGCTTCACTCAACAAAATATTCACCAGGTTCATCTTTGATGTGATAGGCTTCATGACTTCCTTACTTTTTAGTGCTGCCTAATATTCCATTGTGAGTATATATCACAACTTGCTTATCCATTCATCAGTTGATGGCCACCTAGGTTGTTTCCAAGGTATCGTGAATAACACCAACATGAACTTCAGTGTCCAGATATCAATTATTGTCAATACTCTGTTCTCCTGGGTATATACCTAGCAATGGTGTAACTGGGTCCCATGGTGATTCTACATTCAACTTTGTTAGGAACTGCCAAATAGTCCTCCACAATGACTGTACATTCTATATTCCCACCAGCAGTTTATAAGCCTTCCTATCTTACCATATCCTCTCCAACATTTACAGTTTTTTGACTTTTTCATAGTGGCTAATCTAAGTGTGAAATGCTATTTCATTGTAGTTTTGATTTTCACTCCCCTATTTATAATGATGTTGCATATTAATTCATGTGTTTCTTCACCTTTTGTATTTCTTCTTTAGATAGTTGTATTTTCAAGTCTTTTGCTCATTTTTTAATCAGGTAGTCTGTATTTTTATTACTGACTTGTATGATCTCTTTATATATCATAGATATTAAACTCTTATCAGATATATTATTGCCAAATATTTTCTCACATTGAATTGGCTGTGCTTTCACCTTTTGGTAATGTCCTTCACCGTGCAAAAGTGTTTAATTTTGATGAGGTCTTATTAATCTATTTTTTTTTTGTTGCTTGAAATTTGGGTTAAATTTTAAGACTAATTAAACCTTACATCAAAAGCGTTTAGAAACACACAAGCAGCCTACATTGATGTAAGAAGAAATTGATGAACTCAACAGACCAATCAAAAGTAACAACACTGAATTAGTCATCTAAAAGCTCCCAACTAAGAAGAGCCCAGGATCGGGTGGCTTCATAGGTGAATTCTGCTAATCATTCTCAAAAGAACTAACAAGAATCCTGCTTAAACTCTTCCAAAAAACAGAAGTTTATGAACACTGCCTAACTCATTCTATGATGCCAACATCATGCTGATAACAAAACCACATAAATATGCCACAATAAAGGAAAACTTTATTAGACAAATCTCTCTAATGAACCAGGATGCTAAAATCCTCAACAAAATACTTGCTAATCATATTCAACAATACATCAAATGAATTATACTCCATGACCAAGTGGGTTTCATCCCTGTTATGTAAGGCTGGTTCAACATAAGAAAACCAATCAATGTATAACACCACATTAACACATTGAAAGAAAAAATCTATAGATGCAGAAAAAGCATTTGACAAAATACAGCATCCTTTCTTGATAAAAACACTTCAAAAGATAGGACTGGGAGGAATCGTCCTCAATCTGATAAATGTATGTATGAAAAACACAAAGCTAACATCATATTAAATGGTGAAATAATAAAGGCTTTCTCTCTATGATCTAAAACAAGACAAGGATGCCCGCTATCACTGTTCCTATTTAACATTGTGTTTGAAGTATTTGTTTGAGCACTTAGGCAAGAAAATATATAAAGGTATTCAAATTGGAAAAGAAGAAATAAAATTTCATTATTTGCAGATGACATAATCCTATACATAGAAAGCCCTGAGAAACCTACAACAAAGATTCTAGAGCTGATAAACAAGTTCAATAAAGTGGCAAGATATAAGATCAGCACAAAAAAACAGTAACATTTCTGTACACCAATAATGAGCAAAAAAATTCATTTACTATAGCAATGGAAAGAATCAAATACCTAGGAATAAATTTAACTAAAAAGAGTTAAGTATTTGTACACAGAAAACTAGACAAAATTGTGAAAGGATTTCAAAGAAGACATAAATAAGTGGAAGAATATTCCATGTTCATGGATTGGAAGACTAAACCTCATTAAGATGTCTGCCTACCCAAATTGATTTACAGATTTAATGCAATCCCAATAAAATTTACAACAGCATTTTATATGGAATTGTAAAAGCTAGTTATGAAAATTACTTGGAAGGGCAAAGAGCCCTGAATAGGCAAAAACATATGGAAAAAGAAAAACAAAATAGGAGGAATCATGCTATCTGACTTCAAAGCATACTACAAAGCTGTAGTAGATGCAAAATTCATGAAACCATTTCCTACTACAAGATCTTGTAGATGCTTCCCTACATTAACTTCCATGGTCTTTATGGTCTTGTGTTGGAAATTTGCAACAGGTACTGTGAAAATGGTGCCACGGATGAAATGAAATGAGACTATATATGAAAGAAAGATGGGGTCAGGGGACCCTCCACCATAAAGGAGAAGAGTCCTGGCTTGCTTCTCATGCTGGCTTTTATTGCAAGAAGTTAAACAAAGGATTCCTTACTGAATATGCATTTGTTTAATACATGATTATATTTTTAGCATAACTACTTATCTTCACTTAGTAACTATTGAGAACCTGTCATGGGAACCGATGTGTATTGTCTGGGTCATCTCCACTGTTTGCACATACTGTCCTTGGCTGTTTTCTGCTTGGATGCAGATCATGCATTCTTTTCCTATTATAAATCACTACTTCAGAAACTTCTTAAAGGCATACTGTTTCTTTCTGTTCTCCATCATTTCCCCCTTTTTTATATTTTACTAAAATAGCTTAATTTTAGAATTCTTTTATCTTAAAGATGGCTTGTGACAACACCAGTGTTCTGACAATTGCTGATCTCTGTACAGGACGACTCATGGGAAACAAAGTAGTTGTCTCAGCAGTCGCCCTCCCATAGGAGGGGTGAGGATCCTACCACCGTAGGCTCTCTGATTTTCCTGATGGTCCCCATCGACTGTGCCTGTCTTAGGTTGTCCCTCCCTTGAGTAATCTTACCCATCATTGACTATCCAGTACTCCCCTAGGACCAATCATGATTTTTTGAGCATACTATGTTTCCATGCTTCTGCGCCTAACAGGCGCATTACGTTTCCACATCTTTTGACAAGAGTCATTAATCATAGAAAGATCTAAGTTTATCAGCACCCTGAATATCCATCATGGCTGGAAAGATACAAGAATTCCAGAGTATAAATTTATACTAATTAGACACTGATTAGAGTTTATTTCTCTTTTCTAGCATGCTATTCTAGCAATTAAACTTAATTAGACACTGATTAGAGTTTATTTCTCTTTTTTAGCATGCTATTCTAGCAATTAAACTATCAAATCTCTGCAGAGTAGTAAATGGCTTTGTGAGTTTTCATAGTATTAATTCTCAGAAGATTCACTGTTGGTTTCAGAGGACTATATGAGAAAATACAAAATCAAGTTAAAGTTTTTCAATATTAAGCAGTATAAAACAAAGGGAAAGCCATGTTTATCTTACACTTTTACTATTACTATTTGAGTTCTGTGATATTTTTCTTAACTTAAAAGCACTCAACAAATTATTATGCTTATTTTTCTTTTGCAAATAATTGAGCAAGCACTGGCACATTATTCACATTATGATAATGACAACTATCAATACTCCCAATTTCATCCAATAAAGACAATTGGATGGACTTTCCTTTCAACCAATGAAATGGATTTATTGTACTCAAATTTTGGGATAGCTCATTCCAAAATTCAACACCGGTGTTTCCTGCAATTCATTTAGAGACATACTCAATTCTTTCTTTTGTAATTCAAGAATATCTAAAGAAATATTATGTTTATATCCTATTAAATGATTTTTCACTTCTTTCCAATCATGTTCGCTATTATTATATGGCAAGGGAGTAATGCAATAAGTGCTTTCATTCCAAACACATTTAAGACTTCTTAACAGGTTTAAATTATATATTTGATTTCCTAAATTATATATTTGATATATTGCAGTTTCTAAATCATTCATTCTTTATTTAACTCTATATCTATATGTGATTGACTATGCCACATATCACTTGTGTTTTTATGCCATTCTTTAACATATTGTTGTGTTTGTACTCCTTGACATAAGGCAGTTCCAGCAACTGCTGCAGCAGTAATAATGCCAATTAAACCTAATATTCCCATGATAATGAGATCTATCACTCTCTTTGTTCTTTGTAGATAATGATCAAGAAAATGCCATAAAATTTGGGATTCTGGGGATTGTTGCCAATATCTTGACATTCAAACTGGAAGCCACAATCCTCTTTGTCTACAAGCTAAAAAGAGGGTCTGATTTTCTTTTATGTAGGAATTTTTTATACAAGTATGTAGGGAACAATTGAGAAAACTAATATTGCTATGAGTTATTGTGACTGCTCCTATAATGAACACTACTGGGTCTCTTACACAAACAGTCAAAAATTGAGTTGACTTTTCTAGCAAGGATATGTTAGATTTGGTTTTATTACCTTGCCACTCAAAAGTAGGTCCAATTCCAAAAAACACCTTCTATAAATAGGTTTGAGTTTTCTGAATTGCATCATCCCAAGGTTGTGGGATAAATCTTCCCAGATGAGTCCAATTTAGTGATGTATTTGTACTTATGACATCCCCAAAATTCCAAAAATAAGGATACCTTTCATTAGTTGCTTTTGTTGAATTATTAATTGTCCAATGTATGGTTGTGTTTGCATTAGGGTTTGGTATCTCTATAAGGGCCCGATCCTTTACAATTCCATATTAATCATTAAAGAACACAACATCATATGAGCCATGGCATGTATGCCATTTATCACTTTGTAATTTATTTGATACTGGACATGTATGATTTATCATATCTTTTGGTCGATAGGGTAGAGAAGGGAATATAAGAATATAAATTTCAGTTTGATTTCTTTCAGTTATAACCATACTGTGATTTTGGGGCTGTATACTTGGATCAATGGATCCTATGCAGATTGGTTGTTCAAAACAAGGTAAGGTTAAATTTTCAATAAATTTCCCTTCCTCCTCAGGTATTAGAGGAAGGTGAGAATCAACAGGCCCAGGAAAATGAAAAGACTGATTAATATAAAAACGGTAGGATTCATCCCCCCAGGTCAATAATTCCAAAGGGGTGGATTTGTAATAAAAGCCCAATATGTATAATTATGTGAAGGTGCACTACTTACTGCTGTGGTGGTCAAGGTAAGCACAGCAAGGAATAACTGTGTTTGAGTGACATTTTGCGTTTTAAAAGTTACCATCTTTTCTGCTTCTTGTGTCAACTTCTTCAGCTGACCCCAGTTGGGAGTAGAAGACTGCTCCTTATCATTTTGACTTCTCTTGTTGTTCATGTCTAGGTTTCAGATGTCTGGATGAGACCCAAAGCTGGTCTCCTTTGTCTGTAATGATAAAAGCAAAACCTTGACACCATATCCTGACTTTAATTCTGCCTTCTCCCATTGATTATTATCTTCATTCTTCCAATAAACTGGTTGTCTAATATTTGTTTCTGAATTTTTGCCTGATTTTTGCCAGAAACGCTCTGCTGCTGATGTATCTAATTCTGACCTTCAGTTAAGAAAACTTATTGTAAACATCTTAATGATTTTTAGTCTTCTTATCCATGAACAGGGAATATTCTTCCATTTATTTAGGTCTTTGATTTATTTAACAATGTTGAGTAGTTTTCTACATACAAGTCATTTACATCTTTGGTTAAATTTATTCCTAGGTATGTGATTCTTTTAGTTGCTATTGTAAAGGAATTTTTTTCTTGATTTTCTCCTCATTTTGCTCATTATTGGTGTACAGAAATGTTCTCTTTAATTCTTCTTAAGACATTTGCTCAATTCTCTTGAATTTTTTTCTTTTATGTACTGATTATTTAAGAGGGTGCTGTTTAATTGATATATTTATGAATTTTCCCTTTTCCATAAATTATTGAGTTCTAGCTTCATTCCATTTTCATTAGAGGAAGTGTTTTATATAATTTCTTATTTTAAAATTTATTTATACTTGTCTTGTGACCCAACATATGGTCTATCTTGGAGAAGGATCCATGAGCACTTTAAAAGGATATATGTACTTCTTTTGGAGGGTGCAATGCTGTATAGATGCCTTTTAAGTCTAGGTCATTTATTATGTAACTCAACCTCTCTATTTTTTCTCCATCTATATTGAGAATATCCAATACTGATACTGATGTATTGAAGACTCCAACTATTATTGTAGAGACATCCATTTCTCCCTTCAGCTTTGTCAGTGTTTGCCTCATGTACCTTGGGTCATTCAAATTAGGTGCTTTTATATTTAGTACAGTTATTACATCTTGTTGAAATATCCCTTTTATTAATTGCTTTCTTCATACTTTATAGCAGTTTTGCCTTTAAAATCTATTTTGTCCAATATTAATATTGCTACTCTAGTTCTTTTTTGGTTATTGTTTACATGGAAAAATCTTTTTCCAACCTTTCCTTTTTACCTGGTGGTGTCCTTTGTTCAGAGGGGAGTCTTTCGCACACCACCTATAGATGGCTTGTATATATTTAACCATTCTATCAGTCTATGTCTTTTCATTGGAGATTTCAATCACTAAAAATCAATGTTATTAAAGTAAACACATTATTACATCATACATATTATTCTTTGGCTCTCTGTTCTCACATTATACAGTCTGCATTTTACCCTTTAATTCACCCTTCCCAATAATTTTTATGTCCACACTGTTCTCCATGTCTCTTGCCCTTGGTATTTCATTTCAGGCTGCAGCACTCCCTTTAGTATCTCTTGCAATTCTGGTCTTTTGGTAACAAATTGTATCAGGGTTTTTTTGTCTGTGAAGACTTTGTAGTCACCCCATTTTTGAAAGATAGCTCTGTCAGATAAAGAATTCTTGGCTGGCTGTTTTTCTTTTTGAGTACCTGGAAACAATCATGCCACTTGCTTCTCACCTCCAATATTTCTGATGAGAGATCTACACTTAATGTTTTTGAGGTTCCCTTGTATGTGATGCTTTGCTTTTCTCTTGCTTCATTCAGAATCCTCTTTTTATCCCTGATATTTGTCCTTCTGAGTAGTAGGTGACTTATTGCAGGTGTATTCATGTTTATTCTATTTAGGTGCCTTTTCCTTCCTGGATATTGATATGTATAGCTTTCATAAAGGTTGGGAAGATTTTGGTCATTATTCCTTCAAATATTCTTTCTGCCCCTTTTATATTCTTCTCTTCTGAGACACCAATAATGTGTATGTTTATGTGTTCTGCATTGTCATTCAATTCCCTGTATCCATGTTCCATTTTTTCCAATATCTTTACTTTCTATTCTCCTGTTTTTCTCCAGTTCAGATGTTCTGTCTTTGAAACACTAACTCTGTCTTCAAGCAAGTCAAATCTGCTCTTATATGTTTCTAATGCATTTATAATCTCATCCATGTGTCTTTCATTCCCATAAGGGCTGTTACTTTTCTTTGTAGGCTTTCAAATTGTTCTTATGCTTACCCAGTCACTGCTTAATATCCTTTGTCTCTTTAGTCATATTTTGTTTCAATTCTTTGAATTGTTTTAAGAATGTTGTGTGATTATCATTGAATAATTATCTTAAAACCTGCATCTGCTCATTATATTTGCTTTAATCATTTGGCTGGGCCATCTCTTCTTGTTTCTTAGCATGGCTTGTAATTTTTTAATTGAATGTCTGGGCATCTGAATATGTTGATGACTTTACATTGATTGCCAATTTCTCTCACTTGCCTATCTTTTTAACTGCTCTTCTTTGATATTTTATTCAACTTATTCAGTCTTTTTTTTCTTTTTCAAGATGGCTTTATGTTTTTTTGCTTTAAAAAAATTTTTTTTTAAACATACTTTGATTACATAAATGTTGCAGAAGATACATAGAGGATTCCCATATGCCTAACTCCCTACACCTCCCAAATTTTCTCACTTTAGCAACATCTTTCATCAGTGTGGTACATTCATTGCAATTGATAAACACATTTTGGAGCATTGCCACTAAGCATGGGTTATAGTTTACACTCTCTCTCATTCAACTCTGTAGGTTATGGCCAGATATATAATGGCTTGTATCTGTCATTGTAATGTCATTCAGATATTTCTCAAGTCCTGAAAATGACCCCGTATTATACATGTTTTTCCTTCTCCCTAACCCCAGGACTTCCATGGGTCATTGCCTCCTCAGCAATGGTATTTATTCCATTGTTAGAATCACAAGTAGTCTATACTCATTCAAAGTCTTTAAAATTATCCAGCTTAAGTTATCAAAATCTTGCCAGAATCTCACTAATGGGATGCAGATTTTCTCCCAGGAATTAAGGTACAAAAGGAAACTAAAGCACTTTTTGTCCATGCAATTTCCAGAACCACTGGAAGATGTCATTCATCAGTGCACCTTTCCACCAAGATATTTCAATCCCCATTTTCCTGTAATTTAAGTCTGAATGGAGCCAAGATTCAAAGCAGACTTTGCTGGTAAATTTACTGAAGAAAAGCCTCCTGATTTCCTTTTCTTCTTCCCTTGTAAGAGGTGGCACGTTAAAAAATGTTTCCCTTT
This sequence comes from Cabassous unicinctus, assembly GCA_029593785.1. Classification (NCBI taxonomy): domain Eukaryota; kingdom Metazoa; phylum Chordata; class Mammalia; order Cingulata; family Chlamyphoridae; genus Cabassous; species Cabassous unicinctus. The sequence goes on from JAQZBX010038896.1 coordinate 21,058, forward strand.
CAGTCAACTCCAGTCAGCCAAGAATTTTACCCAAGCTTCATATCTTGGAGGTGGGAGAGGAAAGCCATTCCCAGCCTGTGCAGGGGTTTGGCATCTCATATTTTTTGTTTCAGGTTTTTCATCTCTCTGTCTCTCACCCTCCTGGAAGTTATGTAGCACTGTCCTGGTGTGCTGACCCCCAAAGCATTTCCTTCAGGCAGCTTTTCATTCTTTCTTCATATTTTTTTTTTGTGAGAGAGTTGAGCCCTGCTTGCCTAATCTGATTCCATTTTCCTGTTTTGCTTTGTTTTGTTTAATAATGGCCATTCTATGAGGTGTGGAATGACATCTCCTTGTAGTTTTGATTTATATTTCCCTAAAAGCTGGTAATATTGAACATTTTTGGAAGTGCTTTTTCACCATTTGCATTTCCTCTTTGGAGACTTCTCATTATTTAATTGGATTGCTTGCTCTTTTATTGTTGAGTTGTATGATCTCTTTATATAACATGTGAATCAAATCTATATTGGATATGTGGCTTCCAAATACTTTATTCCCCTGAAGGGGTTGGCTTTTCACCTTATTGACAAAGTCATTTGATTCAGAAAAGTGTCTTAAATTTGAGGAGGTTCCATTTATCCATTATTTCTTTTGTTGTTTATGCTCTTTGTTTAAGGTTTAAAAGACCACTGCCTACCATGATGTTTTAAATATCTTTCTCTACATTTTCTTCTAGTTTTATGGTTCTTGCTTTTATATTTAGGTATTTGATCCATTTTTATTTAATTTTTGTATAAGGTGTGAGGTAGGGATTCTCTTTCTTTCATTTCAATATGGATATCCAGTTCTCACAGCACCATTTTTTTAATAGACTGTTCTGCCCCAGCTGGGCAGGTTTGATAGCCTTAACAAACATCACTTGACCATAGATGTGAAGTTCTGCTTCTAGTGTCTAATAACAGCTTTGCTTAAAGTCAATTTCATCTCATATACGTATAGCTACTCCAGGTTTTTTTGGTTAATGCATGCATGAAATAGCTTTTTCCAGACTTTCACTTTCAATCCATTTGCATCCTTGGGACTAAGGTGACTTTCTTGAAGACATCATATTAATAGCTTATGTTTCTTTATCAATTCTACCAGTCTGTGTCTTTTGACTGGGGATTTTAATCCATTAGCATTCAAGGTTATTACTCTACAGGCTGTTTTTATTTCACCCATTTTGACCTTTGGGTTTTATCTGTAATATCTTGTTTTCACCACTGTTTTTACACTTTGAGTTACTTTTACTAATCATATTCATTTCTAGACTCTCTTCCAAGCCTCACACTCCTGTTTTTCTTTTCTGGCTATAGCACTCCCTTTAGTATTTCCTGAAAAGCTGGTCTCTTCATTACAAACTCTCTCAGTTTCTGTTCATCTGTGAATATTCTAAAATTCCCCTCGTTTTTTAAAGACAATCTTTCCAGATATAATATTCTTGGCTGGCAGTTTTTCTCTTTCACTATCTTAAATATATCATACCACTTCCTTCTTGCTTCCATAGTTTCTGATGAGAAATCCACACTTAATCTTATTGGGAATCTCTTGCATGTGATGAATTGCCTTTCTCTAGCTGGTCTCAGGATCCTCTGTTTATCTTTGACATTTGACATTCTGATTAGTATGTGTCTTAGAATAGCTCTATTTGGATTTTTAGTTGGGAATATAGTGCCCTTCTTGGGCATGGATATGTATGTTCTTCAATATGGTGGGAAAATTTTCTACCATTATTTCCTCAAATACTCCTAATGCCCCTTTTCATTCCTCTTCTCCTTCTAGGACACCCATGGCACATATTTTTGCATGTTTCTTACTGTCATTTAATTCCCTGAGACCATGTTCAATTGTTTCCATTCTTTTCTTTATCTGTTCTTTTGTATATTCACTTTCAGAGGTGCTGTCTGCAAGCTCACAGACACTATCTTCTGCTTCTTCAAATCTGCTGCTATATTCCTCCTGTGTATTTTTATTTTATTTATTGTGCCTTTCATTCCCATAATGTATTATATTTTTCTATGTATGCTTTCAAATTCTTCTTTGTGCTCACCCAGTGTCTTCTTAATATTCTTAATCTTTTTAGCCATCTCCTTGAATTTATTGAGGAAATTTGTTTGAATATCTATGCTTAGTTGTCTCAACTCTTTTTTTTTTTTTTTTTTTT
>JAQZBX010038897.1:0-23235 GCA_029593785.1 Cabassous unicinctus
TCTAAAAAAAAAAAAAAAAAGAAACTCTAAAACTCCACTCTCTGTTCTGCCATGTGATTTTCTCTGTGAGTCCCCACCCACCAAGGGGGCAAAGACTCGACATCCCACTGACATGGCCCAATCAAAGCCCTAATCACAACTCAATCAGGTAAAAGTGAAACCTCTGAATCCAATACATTCTAATATGCCCAGACCAGTTCACAAACATAATCCAATATCTATTTTTGGAATTCATAATCAATATCAAACTGCTACTTATAGTACCTATATAGTCCTAGAAATGGGAACAAATACACTGAATTAATTTTTAATATTTTACTATTATCAATAATTAGATGATGTTCATCACTTTCTATTTCCTTCTCAGTATTTTAAAACCTTTTTAGATGTGCTTTAGTCTCAGAAGTGTTACGAAAGGGATCCAGGTGTAGCAATGAATCACCTGTTGCGAACTAGGCTCAGAAAGCAAGATTTCACCCATATATTCATGTTATATATGTTCTTCCATTAAGGAAAATTTTATCAAGGTCCCTTTTGTTTAATTTTCATCAATCATTGTATGGGCTTGTACTGTATTTTATCTGGGCCAATTTACAATTATGTCTGTTATCCAAATTGTGACTTTCTGAACACCAAAACAAAGTTATTATACCAAAACAGATAAAAACTATGGTGAAAATAAACAAGCTGAGAAATGAAAATATGGATAAATGCTATTGAAAAGTTAAAATTTTATATAGATAATACAGACAGGTGGGGATAAAAGAAAAAGAAGGCAGCAGTTATAATTGGTTTCCTGTTAGTTTGATTGATTTTTGAAAGAAAGACAATGGTAATAGAATTTATATTTATGAAGTACAAATGTGTCCTTGTTTCTATATGAGTAAGTAGCAAAGAAAAATAATGCAATGATCTGTTAGTTAGCCAAGTAGTTCCAGAAAAATTAGGAGTGTGAGACAGAACAAGAAGGACCACTCAGGACTGATGGCCATACACAGTAACTGGAAAATGGGTCTTAGGGATATGTTCAGTATCAGTTTTGACATGCAATAACCTAGTAGAAGCCCAGTAGAAGCAACAGAATTTTAAAATGCTTGATTGAGACAAATGTCCAAAAAGGAAATATATTTATGCTGATGCAATCATTTTCTAAAAGCTGTGATCTCTGTATTTTAAACAATTGGTATTAAAATTCTTATACAAACATATTCTTTTCAACAATATTAACAGATTAAATCAGTAAGTTTCAGTATCAGAATGCTTAATGTCAGTCAAATGAAACTATAAAATAAATAAATCAGAGGTAAACTTCAGTCACAAAAAGTAAAACTGATGTAAAGTTATCTTTAAGACATCCTATTATCATAAACCTTGAAATTTAACTATAAAAAGGAAGCTCAAAGTGATGGCCAAGGCTTCTTATTTTAGTCATCTTAGGAGAAGAAACTAAGTGTCATTCTCCAAACAAGAATCAATATATATTGTATAGGCCTAAGTGTATATTCATATAATTTGGTATCTAGAAATGTTATCGCAGCTCTAGAATCATGTCTAATAATAACACATAAACCATAATAAAGGAATGCTAATAATCTTAGGAAGAGAAAAACAAGCATTAAATTCATCAATATATAATTAAACATATGGCATCAATACTTTAGAATATGTGTAAATGTAAATTTAACAATATGTTTTTAATCACTATATTGGAAATATCCCATCTTTAGTTTATGGTTTTAGAGCATTCAAAAGAAACTGCTATATTAATTTGAAATTGATATATAAATTCATTAGTAATTTAGTTTCTCTAATTATAATAAATGGAATTTAAAATCTTAAGAGAATGTGATTTTTGAGTTATGTTTTACATATGAGTTTAATGAATTAAACACCATACAAAGTAAAAATGTTTATGGGTAATCCATGCAAAAATCTTTTGGAAATAATCTATATAGAAAATTAAAAACTCTTGATGGTCTTTCACAGAATAGGCCATGAGCCAGGAGAATTTCTGGATTGCAGTCTTCTTGCGATCTCCCAAATTACACAGTAATGGTTCTTGTAGGCATGGTCAGCTTTGTGTTTAAACAAAAGATCAAAGGTAGTTAAGAAACCTGGATCTATATAGCTTGTAACTACTGCTATGTCTACCTATAACTAATAACAAATACTAATCATTGTCTACCTTCCTTCTTCATGGTTCTGGTTTATTAATTCTTTCCCAGTATCTCAGCTGAGTGGGGGATATTTACCTGGTAAAATATTCCAAACTGTCCTTCTTGTGAGATGTGAGTATTTGGTCATCTTGTTCTTATTGAGTGGTTGTATATTTCCTTTGAAAGGGAGGACTAAAGAGGTATTAAGAGATAGAGAGTTATATACCTAGATTCCAAACATAGCTTTGCTGGACCCATTTTGTAGCACATACTTATTTCCCCTTGGTCATTGGGATCAATCACCCTGGTTCAGTAGAGTGATCCCTGCTGGATCAGTGCAGGAAGATTCCAATATAGCCAGGGTGGAGCCTCAGACTCCAACTGATCAAAACATTGACAATGTTCCTTTGGAGGCATACTCTTCCCATGGGTGCATAGGCTTCCTAATTCAATGAGCCTAAAGTTATTGTGAAAGGAAATACAATTCTATAAGCCATGTTATGTAAAAGTAAAAGAGGCTGTGTAACTCTGGGATCTCCTGGAAGTAAACACCAGGAGATTAAACGTGCATTGATTTGATTAGGAGGAACCTTTATTTGTACAGGCCAAAGTGGGAGGGAGACAAAAATTTCCAGGAGTGACATCAGAACAATATGCAAGTCTGACCCCAAATGAAGGAGAGAGGGATGGAATGATGGATAAAAGCATCCTCGACCATTGTGTAGTCTAAAGATAGTTAAGTAAATCAGTGGAAAATCCGTGAGCCAGGGTCATCTATGAAAGGAGTTCAGTGCCTATAAGAAACAAGCCTGCATTTGTATTCCTGCTATACTCGCTCATTGGCTGGCAGCAGGCTGTGGGAAGCATGCATTTGATGTGGAAATGGTTTCAGAGCTCAACATCTAGGTCCTCTGGTCAATTATATTCTCTGTATTTGGAGATCTGCAAGGCTCATTTTCACGGCCACTACAAGAAACGTGTCTACTTGATACACTTAGCTCCTTGTTAGCTTGTTCTTGATAAGGAAAGATGGCATCATACATTGGCTGCTGTTATATAAAGCATACAGCACAATTAGAGAAACCTCAAAAATCACTACTGAGCCTTCCTCTAAATATTCCACAAGTATATCAAACCTATTACTTTTTTATTTTGGCATAAAAGTAAAACACATGAATTCAGTGGACAGGAGGCCTGGTTGCTATTTTTTGCCATCTAATGCATCCATCAACCCCACTTAATGTTTGGTGGGATACTATGTTGATGAATAAGGCATTATAAAGTCTATATCTAGAAATACTGACAAGAAAAAGGCAGCTATAAAATGGATACATAGAGCAAATATATTAAAAAAAACTGCCATTTTAGATTAGTAGGATTTAGTCTAATCTAATCAACCTACTAGTCTAGTGGGTCACTAATCCTCCAGGAAAATGACAGTATATCAAAGGCACAGTGGACATCTATACACTGTCAAAGATTTTCACGATTGACCAAAATGTGCCTGTCTCTCAGGTTACTCTGCAAACCTTGTAACCTCAAGGTACATTGCTTATCTCTCAGAGACTGAAAATGCTTAACACTAGCTTGAGCCTATTCAATTTTACAGTTTTTGAGGATTTAAGTATGTTTTTACTCCTTTCAGACCACACAAAGCTACAACCTCAACATACATCAAGACCAATGAGAACATTCTCTATGACAGTTAACCCGGTACTTGAATATCATCAACACTCTTAGCAGGGAAACAGCTCACTAGATTAAAGGGATTTGCACAAACACGTTACTACAAGTTACTACTGTTGAGTCTTTATAGATGTGTCATTCAAACAAGTGTTTGAAGAAAACACTAACCTCTGCACTTCTCCCTAGGGATGCAGTGTTTCATTTTGTTCATTATCTTGGCAAAAGATCTCTAGAGGGAGCAATTTTAGGGAATTCCAGTTGTCTTTCAAACAATAAGTGTCTTCATTCTAAGGATCATAGAAAGAGATCTAGTATGAAAATTCTGATTGAAACTATAAAATACATGTCTAATGGATATATCTGGGTCTGATTAAATAATGACAGCTTATGTACCTGGTACTAATGGGCCCACTGCTAGATGCACTCAATCCAAAAATATTAGCAATAATCCAGAGTGAGGACATCAGTGGTATTTTTCAATCATTAGAAATCAGCAGCAGTTAAGAATCAGTAAACACTAACTTTGAGAAGGACTGGATATTTCCCTGGTAATTAGCTGTAAACTGTCCAACAGAATTCTTTGAGAAAGATGTACAGTATACACCTTGGCTTAGGGTCCTTTCTCAAAGGGTTATGACTTCCCTCTGAGCCAAAGTGTCTAGGATGTAAACTGGCTAAGGTCAGAGAATTGTATAGAGGTTATGATTCTCTACTGGGACATGAGCTAGTTTTCAGCCAAATAATAATGGAATATTTCATCATTGTATGGAAACTGACAAATAGGTTGGTTTCCCATCTATTCAATTCCTTAGGAATCATTTGATCCATGAGCCATTGCTACGGATGTCTGCACAAAAAAGCACATTGATTACAAACTTGACTTTGTGGTTTACCTTGGTAATTGCTCCTGTCTTGTCACTAGGGTTTATATACTTCCATCTCTCTACTATCACTTTGGGAATCCATTTCCACTGAAGTTTCCCATCATCTCTAACGTACTTATGGTAGTCATGACAGAGCTGTACAAGGATGCTGATAACCTGTTCAACAAAGAATTTCTTAATATCTTGGTGAAATCAGCCCTTGGAAGAACAAGTTGAGAAGTGGTGATGGTTATGCAGTGGCAGAAAAGATTCACAATATCTTGATCTTCCTGCACCTTAGACCTCTTCTTCAAGACTATGCCATTTTGGTCTGAAATTTTGATATCTGTAATGATAGACACTCTGAACCCAAGGTTCAGTTAACCAGCTAGCACCTTTTTAGCATTCTTCCATGGATTCATTCTCTCACTTTAATCCTAAATCATTTCTAATGGTAAACGTCAATAATTTGGCTGTATCAAACTGAATACTTTTTAATCAATTTTATTAAAACATATTCATAAACCATACAATTCATCTAAAGCATACAATCAATGACATTTAGTATAATCACAGAGTTATGCATTCATCACTTCAATCAATATTAGAGCATTCTCATTACTCCACAAAAAAAGAAAAGAAGAAAACAACAGAAAACATAAACAAGCACAAAAAATCCCTACCCCTTAGTAGTCACCTCTCAATCTCTCTATCCTTCCCCTGCCATATATAATTGCTAATCTATTTCCTCTGTAATTTATTTGTATTTACATTTTGCATAGGAGTCAAACAATGCAATTACCATGGCTTTACCCTTATTGAACCCCATGATCTACAGTCTGAGGAAAAAAAGATGTGAAAGAAGATTTGAATAAACTGTTCAAGTTAATGCAATGTGAAATCTTAATTGACATAACATTTTTTGAATTAGTACTAAATGATAATGGGCAACACTTCAGGGAAGGGTTAGGGATATAGGATTTTAAAAGTTCTTATTTATATTAAAATAAATTCAATGATAATGATTTTTGGTTTTTTTGTATAAGTTTGTTTTGTTTAAATGATTTTAGATCCTAATATGTACTTTAGATTTATATCCATTATAATATTATTATAGTTGTTGAAAAAGCAATATTTTGCTTTGATATAAAATTGAAGAGTATGTAATATGTCTGGAATTCCAAAAAATTAAATTTCATTTGGCTAGCTCCTCTAAGATTGACCAGATAATTTTCCCCTCTATGGGATGTGTAATAGTGACCTTTGAAAAGAAAATTTTAATGAATAATTAGATAACCTTCTAATCAATACTCTCAGGACTTCTGTGGTGATAGAAAAATAAGTAATGTTAAGAGTTTTTTAATAAAAATCAGAGGGAAATGAGGTGTTAGAAAACATGCAGGTGTAAGAAAAGATCAGAAATTTCAGCACTAATAAATATGGTGAAATGGTTACAATTAGTCCTACAGTTTTATATTAGAGTCATTTTATAATTGTGCTTATTTCAGAAATATAGAACTTCAATAATGAAATTCTAACTTACAAATTTCAAACTTCTCATTTGTGAAATGTAACTAATAATCCTTAGCTGTCAGTGTTATAGATAATATTGAATAAAATATCTACTAATAATCTTATATATGCCAGATATTGAGCTGTAGCTTTTTTCATAAATTCTTATAATAGAAAACAATCATTTGCTCTAGAGTATAGTGGGTATTTGTTTGTTTGTATGTTTCTTCTTGTTCCATTTGTTCTTATTTTCCCCTGGTTGGGTTATATATAGTGGCATTACCTGAGGGACAGTACTGAGGACTGCCCATTATCTGAGGGAGAGATCAGTCTTTATATTGTTATAGAATAGTAGTGGAGCAGACATAGCTAAAGTGGTTGAATGCCTGCTTCCCATGTATGAGGTCTGGGTTCAATCCCAGTAAATCCCCAAAAAAGAAAAAAGACAGATACAGAATACTAAAAGAGACATAATTCTGTAGACTTAAAACAATATTTTTATAGTCTAAACAACTCCTATGCATTTTACTTAATAGTTATATTAACATTGAAGTCAAAAAGTTTAGACATGTATTTTCTATATACACAATTTGTTCTTTATGAAGGAATTTTGAGGGGACACTGTGGTAGAATGAGTTTGAACCTCAGAAAAAAAGAAAATGAAAACATTTTTCTTAATCTTAATCCAGTCCTGTGGTGTGAACTCAATGCAGATGAGACTTATTGAAGATGTTATTGTTAGGTAAGGTGAGGGACAATGGAATGAGGTTGGAACTTAACAACATTACTGGAGGAATTATGAAGAGAAAGACACATGGAGGAGCAGAAGCTGGATGTCAACAGAAACTGTAAGAGAAAGGAGAAGACATGGCCATGTGACAGGAAAGCTGAAGAACACCAAGATTTCCAGCCCTCCAGAACACTACCCACCCCAAGAGAAGAAAGCAAGACTTCCAGCCTCTGAAACAGTGAGACACATAATTCCAGTTTATTTTGCCAGCATATTGTGTGGTACTTATCATAACAATTGATGAACTAAGATGGACATCACACAAAATAAATACTTCTAAAATCTAAAATCAAATTCCCAGCAATGTATCCATTTCATGTCCTATCCTCAATCAATATAGTTTGATTGTTAAGATTCAAAGTCAAACATAAACACACAAAAAATTCTAATTTCTTTTATCTCGTTACAAAAACTCTAAAGATAAACAAAAGGAAAAATTTTGAAGAAAACCTATTACAAAAAAGAGGCAAAATATCACCCTGCTGTACCGCAACAACCCAATATTTTAGATTAAAAATATTTTACATCACAATGAAATAATATTAGAGGTATTTGTTCCATATTTAATTGTTTTGTGTATAATTTGGTGAATGTAACTGAATTTTTGCAATGTTTACAAAGATGTCTATAAGCCAATTATATGGAAAATTCAATAAGAACATTCAGCAACCCCCCCCCAACCCCACAATTATGACATTTCATCTTTGTGGTCGTATAGTCTGTGTTGCTTTCCTGAAAGCTTCCTTGACATCTTTGTTCCTCACACTATAAATGAGAGGGTTGAGAAATGGGTTCAACACGGTATAGAACAAGGCAGCCACTTTGTCACTTTCCAAGGAATAAGTGGAGCTAGGTTTTGAATATATGAAGAGCATGGATCCATAGAAGAGTGTCACTGAGATCAGGTGGGAAGCACAGGTGGAGAAGGCCTTGCACCTTCCAGAGGCAGAGCGGATCCTCAGGATAGCCAGGAGGATGTTGAAATAGAAAATCAGGATGGCAAGTAGACTAGAGAGGACTGTGAAGCCCACCATACCCAGAAGGACTTTTTCATATACCTGGGTGTCTGTACAGGACATTTTTACCAATGGTGGTACATCACATAAGAAATGGTCAATGATATTTTTACCACAGAAACTCAGGCGGAAAGTGTTGGCAGTATGGGCAATGGCATTCAAGAAACCTCCCAAATATGAGCCAAAAATGAGGCCAGTACAGCGAGTACTGGACATGGTACCTGAATAGAGCAATGGGCTACAAATTGCCACATGGCGGTCATAGGCCATGACTGCTAGGAGATAGCACTCAGTGTAGGCTACAACACAGGAAAAGAAGAACTGGGCCCCACATCCAGCCAAAGACATACGTTTATCTTCTGAGATGCAAATGGCCAGGATTTTGGGGGTATACACAGATGTGTACCAGAAATCCAGGAAAGAAAGATTGCCAATGAAAAAGTACATGGGTGTGTGCAGGCGGGAATCATTCTGGATTAAGAGAACCAGAGTCATGTTCCCCGACAAAGTTACAAAATAGAGCATCAGAAATATTCCAAATAGAATCAGCTGCAACCTGGGGTCTGCTGAGAAGCCCAACAAGATGAACTCAGTCAGGATGGTGCGATTTCCCACTTCCATGTTCACAGAGAGAAAACCTAATTAAGATCATGAGAAAACAATGATTTAGAATTCAACTATCGTAAAAAGTAATCAAGGTCATCAATTAAGTCAACAAATACTTAGAGGCTTATGGATTTATATTACTTACTACATAGAATTACAGAACTTCAGTCTGCGTTTTAAGTAGATCACTGAAATAGGAGTCAGAGTCTGGATTTAAAACTATGAATCTTTGATTATTAACTGTTAAAGAGGGGCCAACCACTTGCTCTCATCAGGCACTTGAGTAAAATAAAGCACATGAAAGTTATCAATTGATATCTTCTGACAGCTCCCCTGTGTGTGTTAAGTAGGCATTCATGAAAACACTAGGCCAGTGCTTGACACGTACTGGGCACTAAAAAATCATCAGCATTTTTCGCATATTATTGAGAACTTACTCTGAGCCAGGCATTTTACAAATACCTACACAAATACCGAAACAGAGATACTACTCCTGCCATTGTTAGTAAAAATCATATAATGCTCACTATGTGCCAGTTACTATTCTAAGTCTTAAACTTAACCCATTAATCCTCACACCAAACTTGTAGGGTAGGTATAATTATGACTTTTTTGTTATAGTTGATGAAATGGAAGCATGGAGAGTTTAAGTAACATTTCCAAGATCACTGAACTAGTAAACACAGAGCTGTTGTTGGAACCCAGAATTTCCTTAATCAAGAGCCCATGCTCTCAAATTTTAAGCCATTTTTCTTTATTTTAGGCAAATATTTTCCTCTCTTGTTTTCCTGGCAAAGACAATGTTCTAGTCCTCTGACAACCTGAATTTCTTTCTCTTTTAAAATAGCTTTTTAAAAATTTATCTTAAGAATGCATTTTTCCCATTTTCCTTTAGTCGATGTGAGATATATAAGCATGGTTTGGACATTTTTTACTACCATGGATATTAAATATTATGAAAAAGACATGTTTTCATGTCAAGGCATTTGGAAAACATGAATCCTCCAATGTCTTAGTCCTTAGTCCAAAGCTTTCCAGAGAAACAAAGAGGGAGGAATCCATGTAAAATCTTTATCATTATCGAGTTAGAGCCAATGGTCTTAGTGGCCAGCTGGCAAGCTCTCAAGCTATAAGGGCAGTAGAGGAAAGCTGAAACCAAGATAGATTTTTGCTTCATCAATGTTTAAAATATTTACCTTCAAGCTCGACCAGAGTCAATGTAACTAGAATGCAAGCCAAAGTCCTCTAACTTGAGGCCTAGTGTTCTGGCTATTAGGAAGACATATGTGGGTGTCCTAATGCTTCAAATATACCTGGAAATATTCAGTGATTATGCAACCTGATTGATAAAACTGGGTAACAGCAGTTTGGAGCCCTGAGGTTATTCTATTTCTCTATTTCTATATAAGGGATCTCTGCTCAGGAGCACATAAAGTACAGATGATTTAACCCTTTACCGAAGGTTCCTTACAAGCTGGCTTCACCTTATTTTTACAACATTCTGTCTCACTACTTGTTCTCATCCACTCAGGACTTCAACTAACTAAATTGATCACATGATTAATTTCCCCATAATAATTTAATAGATTCAGACTTAAATATATAACCATGTGTTGTCAATAATTTGTATGCTAAAATCTTTTCCTGAAATCTCCAGCCTGAAATCATGCTATCATAGTAGGAATTTATTATTATTGTATGTATAATATGCAAAACTTTTGATTATTTCACTGACAAAATGGTTACCATGAACTTTCTCTGCCACTTATATATCCATGTTTGCACTTAGTGTTTGGACTTATATATTAGTGCTATATCTATTAATTAAACAAGGAAGGTTATATTTGGGACTTATTTAGGCCCATTTAAATTCAATTACTTTAGACAACACTGGAAATGTCTGACAGAGGCTATCACTATGCCTCTTTTTCTCCCTCTAAAGAGGATAATAACTGATAAATTTTTTTTTTCTAGGCCTCTGCTCAAAAAGATTTCCCAGTAGAAGAGATATTTAAAGGATACCTGAAGCATGAGAAGCATTGATCCAGATGGCAGATCATTGTAAGGGTCAAGAAAGAGGGAATTCAGTCCCATTAGAAGAAAGAGTATGTATCACAGTTCTCAGATGGGATAAAGCTTGGTGATCCAGGAACTAACAGAGGTTAAATAAAGATGGGGTGGATCCAGGTATCAGCAGATGATTCAGAAGAGTCACCAAATCACCAAGCTTATTGGCAACCCAAATAATGAGGAAGGCATGCAAGAAATCTGCACATTTAATGTTCAGGCCAGATAATGAATTGAAGGGGATCAAGGGTTCCCCTTACCTGGAAACTCTCTTAAATCCTCAGTCCTCTGTCACCTGTTAACCAATCCTTTTATAAAGGCAGTAAAATAACACGCTAAGAAGTTCTGGAAAGAACTGTGTCCTCATCTTGGTAGGTAGTAAACAAAAACTGTCATTTTCAAACTCTCTTCCAAATAGTAATTCCTATTTACACAGTAGTTTAACCTCAAGGGCTAATAAATTCTTAAAGACAAGAATCTTTCAAAGCAAGCATTTCTAATGAAAGCTTCCTATTGCTATTACACACAAGAAACTACAAAGTCTTTGAACAGGTGCATAAATAAATTTGATGAAAGCTTTTAATGCTCCATTAAAAGACCCGATATTATACTCATCATTTAGACTTCTGTGTGCAATATAATTATATCATAAATTCATCGCATTATATATTAATACTAAGCTCTGTTTAAAATAAAAAAAGGTAAACTAAACCACAACACAATGATCTGTTGGTATATTTTAAAAAATGGCTACATTTCTTTATAGGCCCTGATGTCAAGTGTGGAGACATTTTCCACCCTTTGAATCTTGAATGACCTTTTGGTGTGCTTTGGCCAATAGGTTGTACCAAAGTCTGTGCTGCTTGAATTCCCAGACAGCCGTGTCTCATAGGTTTTGATTGCTTTTCTTTTCAGTTTGGAATCCTGCTACCACCAAGTAAACAAAACTGGAGTAGCTTTCGAGACACCTGGTGAGGTTCTTTCCATCTTCCCAGCTGACAGTAAGCTGGCCCTCAAACATGTTACTGGGGTCATTCTAGATCATCCACCCCCACCTGAGTGAACAGCTGAGCACAGACGCTTGAGCCAGCTCAGCTGACAGCAGACAGGTCTGGCATAGGCAGAATGCAAAAGTGAAATGGCACCTGATCAAATCCTGATTAGACCACTTGGAAACTAATTCTGGGAGTTTTGTAGCAACACCTCAACCTGGGAAACCAATTTCCTATGATTCCAATTTGTTAACATCTCTTTTAGAATTAATCATAAAGCATGAATAGATAACCTCAATCATGACAATATTGTGTAAGAGAAGAGATTAGCAATTTTTCATACATATATGTCTTTTGATACATGAGAAATTATCACTATCTTGTTTGAAGTCAGAAACACAATATAGAACTGAAGCCATCGCATTTTTTTTACATGAAGATGTGCCTTTTTATAGGTATTTCCCTAAAACTCAGTCATGTAAGTTTCTCTATATTGCCTAACCCCTTTATTCTTTGACTTACTTTATCATCAAATAATTAATGCCACTTAACATTTTGGAATCATGGACCTCTTTCAATACTTGATAAGAACAAAGATCATCCCAACAAAATGCACATCTGTATAAACACATAAAATTTTTAGAGGTTTTACAGATTACCAGAAATCTACCCATGGAATATCTGGTTATGATACTCATATTTAAAATTCTGTAACTACAATATGCTTAACTTTCTTTTTTCCAGTGTTAATATTCTATAATTATAAAAGATGAATAATGAATATATCATATTTAAAACAGAAATCCTTCATATCACTTCCAAAGATTGAGCTATATGCTTAGTCCCCAGATCAGTTAATAAAATTCCATCCCTCCAGTGTCTCAAGCCAAGGATTTGGCATTATCCTACTCACTTTCCCTTCTACATTCTCTTCAACCTTCCAGGAAATACTGATGTTTTTACCTTCATGACGTCCTGAATCTGATATTTGTCAGCACCTCCACTGGTACCACTTGTGTCCAAAAACCATTTTCATATTGCAATAATCTCCTAATTGGTCCATATCTCTATCCCCCTACTGTCTATACCCTGCAGTGCTTTAATAAAAAAAGGTCAGATCATGTCACTCCTGTACCCTGTAAGTCCTCCCATTTTACTCTGAATTCAAATTCCGTAAAATGCCCTGAATTTCCACTATAAGCTGGCCCTTTATAAATGAGTGTTTTCATTCCTTACATTTGCCCAGTCATTTACTCTGTTCCAGCCTTGCCAGCTTTCTGTTTGTCAAAAATTCCAACCATACCCCAATATCATAGGTATTGAGCTGTCTCTTCCTTCTTCCTGATCACTATTCACCCAGATAGTTGTGTGACATGTCCACATCTACTTTAAGTCCTTTTCAGATGCCATTTTCTCAATTAGGCCCATCTTAATTACTTATTTAAATTTTCATGCCAACATCCAGCAATACACCCTATCCTTCTGACTCTGCTCAGACTCTACTCATTTCCCTCCACACCTATTGTCTTCTTTAACTCCTGTTTATTATCTTTTTCTCCCACCCCCATGCAACATCCACACGAGCAGAACAATTTGACTATTTTTTTTAAAGTTGTATGTCCAGCATTTTGAACAGTTCCTAGTAACTAATGGACATTCTATAAATATTTCTGAGATGAATAAATGGGTAGTTGCCTTTCATCCAAGAAGGATTCTATAAACAAATGGACTTTCACTGTTCCATGTACCATAAGACTAAAAAGAAGAAAGAATAAATAAAAGAGAGGATTCATTCCCAAGACTTCAGATCCATCCTGATTTTAAAATAAATTCATTAATATGTGAATGTGAAATTAATGGCTCAGATAATATCAGACATGAATGGCTTCTCAGAAAATGAGTTCTTCCTTCACTGGGAGCACTCAAAATTCTGTAGCAAAAGAAAATCAGTATCAGGAAATGAAAATGTCATTCCCTGATAGCTTGGGCAGCACCATAAAGAGTCCAGAAGCATGCCACATTTTTTGTCCTGTAGATTTCTTTACTATGGAGGTGAATATACGGTGGCCCCAGTGCAACTAGCAGAGAAATTTTCCAATTCAAGATGAGGGCCAGATACATCATTGGATGACATCCTATTTTCAAAGGCAGCATATGAATGTGTGAGTGTGCATGTGTGTGTCTGTGTGCATGTGTTTGTGTTGTGTGTGTATGTGTGTGTGTTTGGCACAGTAGTGATCATTTGAGAGCTAGGCTAGACACTGCAGCCCCATTCCTAATTTCAGCTGATGGCAAAGAGAAGCCACAAAATTTAGCTGCCCCTGATCCCAGGTACTTACCGTTGATCAGAAAGGGAAATTCCTGGAAATGTTTCTTTTTTCCACTCCTCTGATGTTTTGAGTGCCTTTTCTAGATTTAATATATGTATTTCCACAAGAGCCCTATGGGACTCCTTCCATATAGCATTCCAGAAAATTTACCTCAGTCTCCAAAGACTCAATTACAATTCATTTGCAGTTGGGGATGATATATTATTAAGGATATGATGAAATACACAGTGTTATATTACATTTTGATATGTCAGAATATAAATATTGAATGTGTCTGATTGTAGAAATTTTCCAAATTGTACTAATTATATTTTTTGGAATATATCATGTGGTCCATACCTTTGTGTTCCTTGCTCACTCTGACCATACTATCTTTCCTTGTTTTGTCCTTCAGTAAACTCCTATCTATCCTTGGAAACCAATAACAGGAATTTTTATGTTGGTACAATCTCATGTTTTATATTTAAACATGCTGCTACATTTAGGAAATATGATGCATTGCATTGAAATATTCTACATTTAATTATAAATTTATCATATATAAAACTGAATAAACAAACATTCATAGGACCTTTCTCATTTTAAATCACTGCTTCACCCGGTAGAGACTGTTACTCTGCATCTTCTTTTAGGTTTAAAGCTTTCTGAAATTTATCTGTCCATCTGTTATCTATCTATCTATCTATCTATCTATCTATCTATCTATCTATCTACCTATCTATCTACCTCTCTCTCTATCTCTGTCATCTATGTATATCAATATTTACTATCTATCCATTATGTATCATCTATATCTGTATCTTTCATACAGCTGCTATACATTTGCTCATGATCCTTTAATTATGAGGGACAATTATACTGCTGGACGCTCACAAGGACCCCAAGTAAAAGTGTGTGTTCACTCATGCCCCTAAGGAAATTTGTTATCTTTATATCATGACAAGCTGGAATATAAGAAAAAGAAAGAAAAAAAGATACAAAAGAAAACCTTGTTTCCATTTCCATTTCATAGTAGGTCATTTTCTCACAACTTCCTAACTCATTTTCTCCCTAACAAATACTGTATTACCTTTGGAATTGAAATTTTTCAGTTTACCTTTCTTACTTCTCACCTGTGGAAAAAAATGATTCAAAACAAGTAATTTAAAACATCTAATCCTAACAATGATTCTAAAACTAGTTGTATTATTCCCATTTTTGCTTTTAAAGAATAAAATATTATACCTACAGGTAACTTAAGAATTGTCAAGTGGAAGTAAACATAAATCAGCTTTTCTTTTAGCCATCTCAAAATAAGAACAATTTTACAGTTATGTTCCAAGCAGACAGTAGTTTTTCAAAAGCCACAGCCTTATTTCTGCTACAATGTTTTAAAAATACACTAAAATATATTAGTACACAGATTAAAAAGACAAAAGAAAACTGGTGTCACCACATATTCCAATGATTTACTGTTTTCTTGTTTTATTTATTTTTTGAGTTCAAGCTGATTAAAATGACATGGTGACAAATTGTAAATATATATATATAGCTATTTTCATTTAAGAAACCTTGGCTTACCAGCATTTTCTTCAGGGTCTCTGTCACATCTTTATTTCTTAAGCAATAGATCAAAGGGTTCAACATTTGAAACACCACAGTATTACCTGGGCACCACTATATTCTTTTCTAGGGCATACCTTGTGCTTGTTTGGGAGTAATGAAGAGAATTGAATCATAGTACAAAGTGACAGCTGTCACAAGAAAGCAAAAAGTAGAAAAAAGACTTCAGATGGCCTTGGGTGGAGCAGATATTCAAAATAAGAGCAATGATGAAGGGACAGGGAGTAAGAATCAGTACAATGGGAGTGATGACATAATTTTGGGAAAGTGTTTTAACAATCCGCCAATCTAAGAATCTTCACCTCTAAAAACGAAAGTAAAATATCTATGTTATAAGATAAATAGAGCATTAAGGAAAATATGGTTGAAATGTATAGATTAGCATCTGACATAAATTTATACTTAATGAAGGTAACTATTTTTATTCTGAGTCAAAGGAATAAGACCTTACATTTATAAATGGTGAGCCTCAGGAGGCAAAATAAGGCCAAGTTTCTACTAGTAGGAAGTGTAAGCTCAAATGGGGTTGTCTTTCAGGATCTTGCTAAACCAGGGGTTCTTAACCAGGGGTCCATGGGCCCTCAAGGGGCTCCAGGAGCTTGAATTGAAAAAAAAAAAAATAACGTATTATCTTTATTTCTTTGACCTCTAACTGAAATCTAGCATTACCTTCATTTATGAATGTATGCCATAAATTACAGTAGTATTCATTTCATATCACAATACAGTTGCTGCATAACTCAAGAATTCGCTTATGCTCATCAATACTTTGAAATTACTCTAGTTGAGTTTCATAAAACTATCTGCCACTATATTCTGAGGGGTCTGTGGTTTTCACTTGACTGGCAAAGGGGTCCATGGAACAAAAAAGGTGCTAGATTGGTACCTTGCCAGTGGGCCCTACTTTGGAATTTATACTCCCCAATGGGACAGAGCTGGACTCATTTGTGGTTTCCCTACACATGGCTCTTCTGCCCCTTCTATTTGAACCTATAGTTAGTACTAGACTTGACAGGTGTATGTCCAAGAGACTTAAATCTTTGGACTGTCCAATTAATTGGGCCCTGAATCTCAACAGAGTTGTAACACCTACTCTCCAGTTCACTGGACCCACCCAGGACAACTAACAAGGAGAGGATGATGGACAATGACCATCCCAAAGAACAGAGAGAGTCTGCAACTGCAAGCAAGATAGCCCTATCCATCTGCCCCATGGGATCTAAACCCCTTCTCAATTAGAGGCGGAGTGGACATCACCATCCTAACCTCTTCAGGATTGTGTAATGAATGATGGACTATAGTAGACTTATGGTTATCCTACTATATACTTACTGTTATTCTAGCAATGGAAGCACTTTTATCATTGATGTGCAGGCAGTGGTCACTGGAGTTTCTGAAGGAAACTTCAAGATTTGCATTTTTATAGTTGTATTCCTAAAAATCAATCATGTGAATATGTATATATATTCTCTAACCCCTGTGTATCTTGAATTTTTTATCATGAAATACTTAATGCCTCTTAACTATTTAGAATCATGGACCTTTTTAAGAATCTTATAAAAGCAAGGGTCCCCACCAAAATACACATTTGTATAAACACAAAATTGTAGAATGTTCATAGATGCCCATCTACCCATGGATTCCTGATTATGATTGTCAGGTAAACAGTTCCACAACTAGAATTAAGTAATAAATATATCAAACTTAACATGTTTAAAACTGAATTCCTAAATTCACTTCCAAAAATTGGTCTATCTGCTCATTCCCCAGATAGTTAATAAAATTCCATCCTTCCAGCTTTATAAGGCAAAAAATTTGGCATTATCCTACTCACTTTCCCTCCTCTGTTCTTTTCAATCTTCCAGGAAATCTTGGTGTATTTACCTTCATAACATATCCTGAGTCGAACCACTTCTTACTACTTCCTCTGCTACCACCTGGTTCCAAACACCATTACTTTTGACAAGGGTATTGCAATAGGTTCCTAACTGGTCTACACCCTTAGAAAAAGTCAGCTACTGTCACACTTGTTCTTAAAACCCTACAGGAGCTTCCATTTTGCCCTAACGTCATATTTGATACAATGCCCT
Source organism: Cabassous unicinctus (assembly GCA_029593785.1). Taxonomy (NCBI): domain Eukaryota; kingdom Metazoa; phylum Chordata; class Mammalia; order Cingulata; family Chlamyphoridae; genus Cabassous; species Cabassous unicinctus. The sequence continues at coordinate 17,711 of JAQZBX010038897.1, forward strand.
TCATTGTTCCTTCATTACCTGGCCATCCATTAACCAAGTAGCCTTAACATCTAATGTTTGCTTTCTCATTCATTCTCCTTCAGCCTTGCTGGCTTTCTCACTGTTACTCAAAAATTCCAACCATGCCCCAACACCAGAGATTTCAAACTATCTGTAACCTATGCCTAAAACACTGTTCCACCAAAAAAAAAAAAAAAATTGCATGGCTCACACTCATCAACTTTAAATCCCTTTCAATTGCCAATTTCTCAAGAGGCCCACCTAACAGTGTATTCACATCTGCAGGCGCACGTCCACCAACTCCTCCTATCCTTACTCTGTTCCAACTCTGCTCTATGTCTTCCATGCCTATTGTATTCTTCTAACTCTTGTTTATTGTGTTGTCTTTTTCTCAGGTCAGTATGTAATATCCCTGTGGTGTTTCCCTAGAAAAATATGTTCTTAAATTTAATCCATCCTTGTGGGAGTGGACGCATTATAACTGGACATTTTGATGAGGCTACTTCAGTTAAGTTCTGCCCCACCTCATTCAGGATGGGTCTTAATCATATTACTGAAGTCCTTTATAAACAAATTAATATAAAGAGAGGGAAAGAAAGTAATTTAAGCAAGAAGCTGAAATCAAGGAAATCCAGAAGATAAGGGAGAGATTAGGGGACACTGCCATTTGCCTTGTCAGGTGGCAGAAGCGCCAAAGATCTTCAGCAGTCAGTCTTTGGGAAGAAAGCATCATCTTGATGATGTCTGCATTTGAAAGCAAATATGTTTACATTGTCTAAGCCAACCCATTTCATCATATGCACGTTGAGCAGGTTAGGAAATGAAAACAATCCACAAGGGAAGAAAAAACTATTTTGTTGACTGCTCTATCTTCTGCATATTGAACATATTAGTTCCTAATAACTAATTGGTAGTCAATAAAAAAACTCTTAGATTAGTAAATTGATAGTTGCCTTCATATTTTAAATCTATTCATCCCACTGCACTGTCCACTTCTAATCTAGCTCAAAATATTCAAAAAATAATCTACATTTAAGTGGCCTTAATTGGTTCTGTATGCCATAGACTAATAAGAATAAAGAATAAATAAAAGAGAGGACTCATTCCCAAGACATCAAATCCATCTTGAATTTGAAATAAATTGCAATTCATAAGGAAAGTGAAATAAATTGCAATTCATAAGGAAAGTGAAATAAAAGGCACAAAAACACCAGAGTCAATCAGACTAAAGCATCCCATATAAAATGGTTTCTCAAGATGTGTTTCCCCCTATATCAGCACTGGTCCCTTCACTGGGAGCAAACAAAATTCCCCTACACTAGTTGTCCTATTTCATGGAAGTATTGGGTCCTTCTGGCACATGAAAATCAGCATTAGGGAGTAAAAATATCGTCTCCTAATAGCGTAGACAGAACAGAGTAAAACAATTACAGTAAAAAAGCATGTCACATTCTTTTGTCCCCTAGTTTTCTTCACTGTGGAAGTAAAATTTTGAGGGTCCCAGACTGAATTTCTAGTTCTAGATACACCATTGGATGGCACCCTAATTTACATGAAAAAAATATGAGTGTGTGAGTGTATGAGTGTGGTATGTTTGTGTTTGACACAGCAGTGATCCTTTGAGTGATCTTAATTTCAGTTAAGGATATGGACACAGCAAAATGCTCAGCTGCCCCTGGTCCCAAGTATTCATGCTTGCTCTGAAAAGCAAGTCCCTGAACTCGCATTTTCCCCTTCCCTCCAACATTTGGCCTGCCTTTGCCAGACACGATATATGTATTTTCTCAACAGCCCTTTAGGAGTCATTCCGTGACAGCAGAAATAGTTACCTCAGTCTCAAAAGACTCAATTAAATTTCTCCAGTGCATCAGGATTTTGGTCTAGGAAATAAAATACAGGATCCTAGGAGTCCAAAAATTGCATGCTCCCAGTGAAGAAATACATGGGTGTGTGTAGTTGAGAATCTGAACAGTTCAGAGGAATCAGGATGCTGTTTCTCAGACTCTGAGCACATGACTAATGAGGAAGATGAAAAAGAGTACTCTGTACCCAGAAGTAAGCTGTGAGCGGTAAAAAGGATGAACTCCTTTACAGAGTAAAATTTTCTTCCATTGACTTTAGATTTCCATGATCCCCTTCTGTGAAAATATTAATTAGTATGCCATGTCAATTATGAAACAAATGTACCACACTAATGTAAGATGTTATTAATAGGGGAAAATGTCAGAACGGGAGAGTGTGGGATATATGGGAATCCCCTATACTTTCAATGTAACTTTTCTGTAATTTAAGACTTGTTTAAAACTAAAGTTTGAAATATGAACAAAAATGAGTGCCATGAATTAAAATACTGGTATCTCCATCTTCCCATCATTTGTGCATTTAGATCACTAAAATAAAACAAGTGACACACATACATTGCTCATGGTGATCCATGTTTATGCTGAATTCAGTAGTATTCCTTTCTGGATAGGTGGGGAATTGGTTTTATCCTTCTTTCTTAAGATCCTAGTTATGATGCCATTACATAGTTTGCGTCACTTTCTGTTTTTAATTTAATCTTCTTCTTTTTGCTGAAAGGGCAATGTATGTATCATCTTCTGATTGCACTTAGGGCAATTGGAACCATGTAAATTATATTAAATATAGAGTTTGAAAGGATATTCTGATTCTTTTCATATCTTTGAATCCTTTCTTCTGTTCCAGAGAATTACAGAGAAGCATTATCTTATTCTTCTCACTGTATTTTTGAATACCCTTTGAATTTCACTAAACTATAATTTCCTTAAAGTAAATAACTATATTTTATTCAACTTTTTAATCCCCCAAACCAGGTACAAAGGTTGGAATAGAGTGGAATATGAGAAATTGTTGATTAAAATGCTAGATCTACATAGGTATTTGGAATCACTGCTATCCATGTGATGTTCAATTATACCCGGGATAGAACTGAAAATATTAATTGATGGGTAATTTATTTCATGTTATTGGTTGAATGTTCTATAAAATTAAAAGCTAGAAAAAACACTACCTAGATAATCTTGGTTGGATAAGTTATGGAACCCAGACTTTGAGACTCCTCTTCCCTTAGAAGTCAAAGACGGAGAGTGAACTGTTGTTAGAAATGGAGAAAGCAATGTTTTATGCTTGACCTTAGGTTCATATCTTAAAAAATCTCTTAAGCTAGAAAAAATTCTTACCTTGCCCATTTTGCCAGCCAATGGGACCTAAAATTGAGCTAGGAAATTTAAGAATGATCATTTGGATCTGTTCTTACTTGATGAAAGACAATTTAGCCCCACCAGAGTGATAAGAATTTAAATTTTCATTTAAAAATTATCATAATTATGTTAAGGTGGAAATTTTACATAATGATTGAAAAAGTATTGGAATGAGAAACATTTCATTTCCTGTTATAATTCAGAGCTGTCAGGAGCTAAGTTCATGGATTTTTTATTTTTAAGAAGATTTAGATTACACAAATGTTACTTAAAAAATGTATGTGATTCCCATATGCCCCCCACCCCCTACCCTCCCTCACTTTCCCACATTAACAACATCATTCATTAGTGTGGTACATTTGTTACAATTGAAGAACATATATTGAAGCATTGCTATTAAATGTGGAATATAGTTTACATTATAGTTTACACTCTGCCCCACACAATTTTATAGGTTATGACAAAATGTATAATGGCCTGTATCTGTCATTGCAATGTCATGTAGGAAAATTTCAATGCCCCCAAAATGCCCCATGTTACACCTCTTCTTTGCTCTTCCTCCCCTCAGTAACTGGAGGTCACTAAGTTTGTTTTTTGTTTTTTTTTAGATTTTTAAAAAAATTTATTGTAGTATATCACTAATACATGAACATACATAAACAATAAGTGTATAACAATATTTGTGAACTTACAAAACAAACATACATAACATACAGGGCTTTCATATCTCACCCTACCACCAATACCTTGCATTGTTGTTAAACATTTTTAACTAATGATTAAAGAACATCCTCAAAATATTACTAATAACCAAAGTATTTTCCCCCAACCCACCCTGTTATTATTATTTATATCATTTATACATGAACATACATAAACAATAAGTGTATAGTAACAGTTGTGAAATTACAAAGCAAACATTCAGAACATCATACAGGGGTCTCATACATCAACCATCCACCAACACCTTGTATTGACGTGAGATATTTGTTACAAATTATGAAAGAATATTGTCAAAATCTTACTACTAATTATAGTCCTTAACTTACATTTGGTGTGTTTTTCCCCCAACCAACTCTATTATTATTTTTAAATATGTTTTTAGGAGAGAAGTTGTAAACTTAAAAAAATCATGCACATGTGCAGAATTCTCAAACATCACCCCACTATCAACACACCACACAGTGGTGGAATACTTGTTATAGATTATGAGAAAATATCATCCAATTATTACCAAGTCCACAGTGTATATTTGGCACACATTTTCCATATGTCCCCATTATCAACACGGTACATCTTTGGCATAGATGCAAGAATATTGCATTATTACTGTTAACCACAGTCCATAGGTCACTCCAGTTGTAATTTTCCCATGCTTCTCCACATTCCCACCACTCTGCAATAGTAATGTACATCTGCTCTAGCTCACAAAGGACACCCTTGCATCTGTACCATCAACCACAATTCTCATCAACCTCTGGGTTTACTCTGCTATTCAGTCCCTAGATTATTCTCTATTTTTCTGTCAATTGGCATTTACATTCTTAGACTACCATTTTCAGCCACATCCCCATTTAAAAACCAGCTGTTACTCACTATAATGTGACACCTTCAACTGTACATTTCCACACTTTTACTGTAAAGCTACTTAAAACTTCTACATACATTAAATATCACTAGTCCATCTCAGGCCTCCTCTTATCTCCTTTAAGAATCCACCAGCTACCAACAGGTCTTGAAGATATTTTCCTACATTTTCTTCTAGAAGCTTTATGGTCCTTGCTTTGATATTTAGCTTTTTTATTCATTTTGAGTTAATTTCTGTATAAGGTATGAGATTGTAGTCCCCTTTCCTTCTTTTGCTATGCATAATCAGTTTTCTCAGCATCATTTGTTGAAAGGACTGTTCTGCCCGAGCAGGGTGTGTTTGACAGGCTAGTCAAAAATCACTTGACCATTGATGTGAGGGTCTGTTTATGAATCATCATTTCGGTTCCATTGGTCTATGTGTCTGTCTTTATGCCAGTACCATGCTGTTTTTACCAATTTAGCTAGGTAACATGACTAAAGTCTGGTGAGAGTCCTCCAACTTCACTTTTCCTTTTTAAGATGTTTCTGTCTATTCAGGACCCCTTACCCTTCCAACTAAATTTGATAATCATGTTTTCCATTTACTTAAAAAATGCTGGCGGAATTTTTATCAGGATTGCATTCAATCTGTACATCAATTTGAGCAGAATTGACATCTTAATGATATTTAGTCTTCCAATCCATGAGCATGGAATGTTCTTCCAATTATTTAGG
>JAQZBX010038898.1:0-23229 GCA_029593785.1 Cabassous unicinctus
TATATTATTTGTAGTCATCCCTAAAGAAAATACCTAAGGAAGAATTTGGCAAACTGGCTTATGTAATAAAAAATTTTGTGAGAATCATAATTCAAAAATTGTGGAGTGAAGTAGTACTTTTAAATTTTACTGGAGAGATTTTTTAAAATGACAAGATGAGGATATTTAATTCTCAGGTTATGAGTCAAAGAAAAATCAGAAAAATTCCAGGCCTGCATGAATCAAATCTTTTTTCTCTGAAAACTAAAGCTTTGAGGTGTGTATAAATAAAAAATAGAGAAACAGGGGTTTCTAATGTTTAAAATTAAAGAAATAGAATTATGATTATTAGACATATAGCAGATTATATTTCTGTATGATGAGAAAAGGATCTAGATATAAATATCTCAGAGTTTGACCTTTCTTAATTATGAGCAAATTTCTAAAACACTGTTAAAAGATATAAAAAGAATGCTTCTCACCCAAAGAGTTTGCTTTATGTCTTTGTTTCTAAGATGGTAGATAAAGGGATTCAGCATGGTAGCAACCACTGTTTATACTATGGAGGCTATCATGTTTGCCCTTGAATTTTGGGTGGCAGCAAAACTAAGGCACTCCAAAACCCGTATGATAAAATAAGATGACTAGTGAGAGGTGAGACCCCCCAAAAAAGTGCTTTATACTTGCCCTCGGGTCTTGAAAAATCTCAAAATGGAGGATAAAATCTTGGAGTAAGAGTAAAGGATCTCAGTGTGTGGAATACCACCCAGAGGTCCAGTTGCCAAATACATTACTAGGTCATTGATGAAGTTTACAGAGCAAGCAAGTTGTATTACCTGATTAAAGTCACAGAAAAATGAGGAATACACAACTCTTAAAAAAAAGATAACTGTGAAACCAATAAGTCATGTAAAAGAGATTCAAGAACACTCAATAACCAGGATGCCAGCAGAAGCAGGACACAGAGCCCGGGGTTCATGATGACCATTTAGTGGAAGGGGTGACCAATGGCCAAAAAGCAGTTATGGGTCATCACACTCAAGATGAATTTGTCTAATATTGCAAAAAGCAAGAAAAATACATTGGGCTTAGACAGTTTTTAGAAGTTATGATTTTACTTTCTGTCTGAATGTTCAGCAGCATCTTTGGGCGAGTGATGGAGATGAAACATGTCTGTAAAAGCAGGTTAGAGAGGAAGAAGTACATGGGTGTGTAGAAGTAGGAATCTGACATGATGGCCAGGATAATGAGCAGGTTCCCAAAGAAGTGACCACTTACGTGGGCAGGAATATCACAAAATGGAGACACTGTACTTTTCTATCTTTTGAAGTCCCCAAAAGATAAATTCTGAAATACATGATTGGTTTTCTGATTCCATGTAAATAATGAAACTGATGGAAAGGAGACCAGAGCAATGTAAATTTAGCTACAATCAGTGATCACTGAATTATTATAAATGATAGTAAATTAATTATTTCTCACTGATTATATATTATCTGACAATATCTGGGAAACCAAAGACTGCTGATTCTCCTTGATGCTGTTGTTCACTAGACATCTTTGCCCATAATTGAAAACATTTCTCAAGGCAATATATTCCACTACAGATTCTCTTAAAATTGATTTTATTCAACAAATATTTTGACAAGTCATTTTGTAACATGTGATAGTATAGGTGATGTTAGTAAAATATGTTTAATGTAATTGATATTACCAAATTATAAACTTGAAATTTATGAAATTGGGAAATTTTGAGTAACATATGCTACTAACATAAAAAGTTATAAATAAATAAATGAATGTAGTCCATCTTCATGGATTGAAAGAAACAGTGTTTAAGACACCGTTTCTTCCCAAACTGATCTATAAATTCACCACAGTCCCATTATAAATATTAAGAATTCATTTTGTGAAAATTGACAAATAAAGAGGTCATAAACCATCACAGTCATAAGGAAGCTGTCTAATCATCCAAAAAGCATGGAAAAATACATCTGTCTGAGACAGTTTTCATAAGTTATGATTTCACTCTCTCTTTGGATGTTTCCTTTGGTAAGTGCTGGAGGTGAACTAGATATCTGCAAAACACAGGTTACAGAGGAAAAAGTACATGGGCATGTGGAGTTGGGAGTCTGAGATGATGGCCAAGAAGATGAGCAGATTCCCCATGAAGGTGACCAGTTACATGGACAGAAACAGTGCAAAGAAGAGAGACTGTACTTCACTATTTCTTAGAGTCCCAGGAAGATAAATTCTGAAACACATGTTTGGTTTTCAAATGTAACTTGTAAATCAGTTACAAGGAATTACATGTAACTGATCAAACTGCTGATATGGACACCAGAGCAATGCAAATTTAGCCACAAGCAATGATAAGTAAATTAACATGAATGCTATGGTTTGTATTGTAAACATATTAAATTAATTATTCTTGATTGATTATATACAGTTCCAGTACCCTCTATCTGCAATTGTCAGGGAAAAAAAATGCTCCTGATTCTTCAATAAGATTTGCTGACTAGACATCCTTGTAAATACTTGAAAACATTTTCACAAAGCAATATTTTCTACTACTAATTCTCTGAAATTTATTGTAACCAATAAACATTATGATAACTCGCTTTGTACTCTGTGATGAAGAAGTTGGAGTATTGGGTACTGGTGATTGTAGAACACACTTTTAATGTAAATAATATTACAAAACTTTCACTTGAAACTAATTCAAAAGGGAATTTTTGAGTCATATGAGTCATGTAGTCTACTACAATAAAAAGTTAAAATAAATAAATAAATAATAAATAATAAATAAATTCCATCTTCATGGATTGGATGAATGAAGTGTTAAAGATAGCATTTCTTTTCAACCTGATATATGTGTTCAACTCAATCTCACTCTAAATAGCAGGAAGTCATTTTGCGGATATTGATAACTAATTTTAACATTTTTATGTAATCAGAAAATACCTAGATACCCTAAACAATACTTATGAAGAACAAAGTTGTAGGAACCATAGGTTCTGATTTTAACACTTACTATAAAAATGCGGTAATGAAACAATACTTTATTAATGAAATAGAAAAATAAACTAATATTAGAACACTCAGAAAGAGACCAACACAAATACAGTCAATTGATCTTTCACAAAGGTGCAAGTGTAATTCCATGGAGAAAGTGTGGTCTTTTCAAAAATGGTCTTGGAGCAATGGGATACACACATTCTCAACAACAACAAAAAAAGAACTTAGGTGCAGATTGTATACATTTCACAAAAATTAAATGAAAATCAATCATATCAAATAAAAGTAAAATGTAAAGTAAATCTCTAGATTAAAATAAACAGAAAATCTAAAGGTTCATTGTTTAGTGATGAATTTTTAGGTATAGCAACCAAAGCATGATCAATTAGAGAAGAAAACTTATGAGTTGGATTTATCCAAATGTAAAACTTCTGCACTGTGAGACATTGGTAAGGGATTGAAAAGGAAATCCACAGATTTGGAGAAAATATTTACAAACACATCAGATAAATGATTTGTTGCCAAATATACAAATAACTCTTAACACCCTAAAATAAGAAAGCAAATGCCCAATTAAAAATGGACCAAAGTTCTCAACAGAATCCTAACCTAACATATACACTTCGCAAATAAGCATATAATACAAAGCTCAATATCATTTGTCCTTAGGGAATTGCAAAATTAAAACCATAATGATATATCATCACATGCTTATTAGAATAGATATAAACCTAAACACTGACATTATTAACTGCTGGTGAAGATGTGGAGAAATACAACTCTCATTCATTACTAGTGAGAACACAAAATGGTGTAGCCAGAAGGCAGTTTAGCAGATTCTTGTAAATGTTAACATAGTCTTACCGTACAATCCAGCAATTGTGCTCCCTTGCATATAAGTGGCAGATATGAAAATTTAAGTTCCCACACATAAATGCATGGGTGAATGTTTATGGCAGCTATATTTATAATCTCCAAAATCTGAAATCAACCAAGATGTCCTTCAACAGGTGAATAGATAAACTCAGTGTGCTATATCTATGCAATGGAATATTACTCAGTGATAAGAAGACATAATCCTTACAGCCACAAAAGACAAGGATGACTCTCAATGAATTTTGCTAATTGAAAGGAACCAATCTAAAAATGTTACATGTATGTGATATCAATTATATGGTCTTCTGAATAAGGCAAAACAACTAGACAATAGAATGATCACTGGTTGACAGAAGATTGGGGAGAGGGTTGAACAGATGAAGCACAAAGGAAATTTTAGATCAATGAATCTGTTCTGTAAAAAACTTAATTGTAGATACATGACATTATGTATTTGTTAAAATCTATTGAACTTTAAAACACAAACAGTGAACATTTTTTATGTAAATAAAAATTCATTTACAAAGTCAAGGGAATCCCAGGATACAATGAAAAATTGCAAAATTATCTAACTATATTACAATTGTGTGCCAAGCCCTCATGGGGGGGGGATGGTAGAAAAGGTGCTGAAATAATTAATATTGGATATCAATGGAGTAGGTAAAATGAAGTCAAAATAAACTGTACATAAGTACTATACTCTAATTGATAATGTTTTATCCCATCAGGGTATGGATTAACAATTTTAATAATTCTATGCATGTACACTGAAATGAAGCAATTAAAAGAGTGTTGACAAATGGGGGAATAGTTTCTCACTGTGCAATGTGAGCATACACATAAGCAAGGAGAGGAGGTCAAAATGTTCTATGTCAGTAGAACACACATATGTGGTAGTTTCCTAAACCTTACACCCAAAGAAATAAAACAAAACAAAAACCTCCTCAAAATTAAGCACTTTTGCACCCCAAAGGATTTTGTCAAAAGGGTGAAAATATCAGTGATGCAATGGGAGAAAATATTTGGCAATCACATATCCAATAAGCATTTTGTTTTTTTAATATGGAAGACATCAAGAATTTGCATGTCATCCTTGTGCAGGGGCCATGCTAATCTTTGTACTGTTCCCATTTTAGTATGTGTGCTGCTGAAGTGAGCACCCAATAAGGGTTTAATACCCATGATATACAAAGAGATACTAAAACTCAACAATAAAAAGAGAAACTACTCGATTTAAAAAACTGGGCAAAATTCTTGAAAAAAACAATTGTCCAAGGAAGAATTAAAAATGGTGAAAAAACACATGAAAAAATGTTCAAGATCACTAGTGATTAGGGAAATGCAAATCAAAGCTACAAAGAAATATCATTTCATACCTATTAGAATGGCTGCTATTAAAATGGTAGAAAACTGTATATGTTGGAGAGGATATGGAGAGACAGGAATGCTTATTCACTGTTGGTGGTAATGTAGAATCATACAGCCACTGTGGAGCACTGTTTGGCATTTCCTAAATAAGCTGAATTTAGACTTGCCATGTGACCCAACAATGACATTACTAGGTATATACCCAGAAGAACTGAGAGCTGTGACTGAATACACATCTGCATACCGATGTTCATAGCAGTTTTATTTACAATTCCAATGCAGGGACATATACCAAAGTACATTTCCTGCACTCCTCACAACTACACAGGACATCAAAAACAAGTAGAAACTGAGAATCTGTCACCTACATGAAAGAACTATGAATTTATGACAAATAAATGTAACATGGTATTCTGGATGGAGGGGTGTTAAGAAAAGGGAAACACAGGTGCAGGGTTTATGTAATATCTCTGCTATACTTGCCATTTTTCTGTGAATCTAACAGTGATCTAAAAAGTTAAGTATAATTATTTGTGAAATTCAAAGGCCTATGAAACAGAAAATTCTGAGTTTCATTCCAGGTGTGATTACTTGCCTTGGACAAAATTATCACACTGCTGTAAGTCTTACATTCTTTGTCCATTAAATCAGAATATAGAAACCTAACTTCAAAGACAAATTGAGTGAAATAAATAAAACAAGGAATATAAAATGGATGGCATTGTACTTAGTATTAATAGTGAGTATTTTATACATTATGACGCATTTTCCCACAGCTCCTTCCCACTTCCACTGTACTATTTCCAGTGCTCATCATCTCTCTGGGGCTTTGAGAACAGGAGTAGTCACACAGACCCAGAGTGAGTTTTCCACATGGCAAGGCTTTTCATGAACATCACCTTCTAAAAAACCAGCACTGACTCTCAAATACCTTCAAACATAAATATCCATCTTGTGTACAAAACACAAGGCTCACTGTTATCTGGCTTCTTCCAAGCTGGCCAGGCTCATGTTCCACTTTCCACATTTTGCCCCTCTTTTTTCATTAGATATAAAGAACTATTTTAAAACCTAACCACAACTTACGGTTATATTGAGCCCACATTTGTATCCCTGACTTTTCTTTTTCATGTCCTTTATCCCCTTCTCCTCCTGGAATTACTCTAATTCCTCCTTCAAGGCCCAGTACACCTATCAGCTCCCTTGTGCATCACTACCTCCAAAGAGACACTTGGCACTTCACCAGGATGTCAGTGCCACTTCAAGAAATTGCACATACACGCTTCTATTTCTCTTGCATGTAATCTTTTTAAGATGAGCAACAGTGTCTTACTCATTTCTTCATTCCTAAAATAATATTTAGTGCCTAACATGAGGTATTTGATGACTAAATACTTGCTGAATAGAAACAAAAATTAGATGAATATGGTTAACCAGATTCTTCAAACAATTGTAGAGAAAGAACAAGAAAGGACAAGAGACATGGAAGTAAATAAATGAAATGTTCTAGGGTGTACTGCAGTCCTGGTGAATTGTAATTCCATATGAATGAAGATTGGCTTTTATAGCTCTTCTGAAATGTGTCCTGGGATTTTGATAGGGATTACACTGAACCTATAGATTACTTTGGGTACTATTGACATCTTAATATTATTTCTTCCTATCCATTTACACAGGATATCTTACTATTTACTTAGCTCATCTCTAAATTGTTGCAGCAGTGTTTTGTAGTTTTAGTGCACAAGTCCTTCATCTCCATAGATAAAATTATCCCTATGCATTTTATTCCTTCAGGCCATTTTAGGGATGATATTGTGAACTAAATTTTTATAATTTACAGTGGGGAATATTATTTGCTTATGTATAAAATACAGCTGATTTTTGCATGTTAATCTCATAGTTTGTATTTGGCTAAATTCATTTATTAGCTGTAAAAGTTTTCTTGTTTCAGCTTTGGTACTTTCTATTTAAAGGATCATGTCATTCCTAAGTATAGATTGTTTCCTTCTTCCTGTCTAATTTTGAGGACTGTTATTCAATTTTTGTAAAATTTCTATGGCAAGGGCTTCCAGTACAATACTCCAGCAGTAGTGAAAGCAGGCATCTTTATCTTGTTCCAGACCATTTCACTCTAGTTTCATTATTTCAGCATTGAGTATTTCATTAACTGTGTTTTTATATATATTACTTTTATAGTTTTGAGACTGTTACCTTGTCAAATGCATTTTCTGCATCAATAGAGATTTTCATACATTCTGTTAGTCTGGTCTATTTAATTGATTGTTTTTCTTATGTTGAACACCCTTGCATCCTGGAATAACTACCACTTGGTCATGATGGATAATTCTTTTAATATTCTGTTGGATTTGATATGCTAGTTTTTTGTAGAATGTTTTTGTGTCTATATTCATAAGGGAAATAGGTCCTTGGTTTTCTTTGCTTGTTAGTTCTTTATGTAACTTTGGTTTCACAATAACTTTACCCTCATAGAATGAGTTAAGAAGAGATCCCTTGTCTTCAATTTGTAAGAGTTTGAGAAGTACAGGAACTAATTCTTGGAATGCTTGATAAAATTTACCTTTGAAGCTGTCTGTTCCTTGACTTCTCTTTGTTGGGAGGTTTTTAATTACCGATTGAATCTCAACTTGTTGTAAGTCTATGGAGATATCCGATTTCTTCTTGAGTCAATTTATGTAAGTTGTGTGTTTCTAGGAATTTGTCCAATTCTTCTAAATTATCTAGAATGTTTCCATACCATTGTCACAGTATTCACTTATAATCCCTTTAATATCTGCAATTTCTAGCAATGTCCTTAATTTCATTTTAGATTTTACTAATTTGCATCTTCCTTTTTTCTTTTACAATGTAACTAAAACTTTGAAATTTTATTGATCTTTCCCAAGAGCCAACTTTTAGTTTCATTTGAACTCTCAATTGCTTTTTTTTATTTTCTATTTTATCTCTCTCCACTCAAATGTTTCTTATTTCCTTCCTTCTACTAGCATAAATTTTAGTATGCCCTTCTATTTATTGTTTCCCCCAGATCTGTAGATAGAATATTGATTGAGATTTCCCAAATTTTTATATAAGCATTCATACACATAAACTACCTTCATCTTTTAAATTCATCCCTAAAATGGCCTGATATATGGAATTTATTACTAACAAAATAAATCCTAACAGGGACCTTGATGGATTGAGGTGTTCAAATGTTACCTGCAGTTTTGACAAACTGTCAACGCTGAAGTGCTTGAGGTTCTATTTTAGTGAATTGGCCTCATGTGAAGTTGAAGTTCAAAATTCTCCTAAGTAAAAACTCTGAAAACTACAGACAGTCACTGTGGGAATGACTCAAAATCAGAGTCTGATGGGTTGATAAATTACAAAATATGATTAATTCAAAGCTTTGCCAAGGAATGTGAAGGAAATAAAAACAAATGACTAAATCACATTTCAAGATTGAACACTAGCTCAGAACAATTACTAATACCAAAATGTCACTCAGTTTTCCAATCAAAGGGATGGCTCTGGAGTCAGGTATGAATAAATCATTAGCCTTTTTCTAGCTCTCAGAGAACACAGTAGGTCTATACAAGAATGCTGATATTATTTCTTCTTATCTTGGATTTATACTTGAAAAACTCATAGTAGCAGTCGACAAAATTAACACACGGCTTTCTAAAATCAACTTTATTGAAGTGTATCCATAAACCATACAATCCATCTAAAGTTTCAATGGGCTGTGGTATAATTACAGAGTAGTGCATTCGTCACTTCAGTCAATATTAGGGAATTTTCATTACGCCAAAAAGAAAAGACAATAAAAAAAACAAACAATGGAATACACACACAAAAAAAACTACCCCTTAGTAGTCACCACTCAATCTCGCTATCCATCTCTTTTCATACATAGCTGCTAATCTATTTCTCTCTTTAGAATTTAGTTGAAGTTACATTTTGGATAGACAAAATCTAACAGTAGGCAGTACTTTGTTAGTTTCTTTCACTTAGCATACACCCTATTTTTAGCCATTGATGGATGGTTATTAATATATTTTATACTACTGTCAATAGATCTTTTTGGTTGTATTTTTGCCCCAAATCACCCTGATATAAACATTTTGTAACATTAACATATATTTGCTCTGTTTCATAGAAAACGTTCTTATATATGCTCTATTAACAATATATTCCCTCTTTCAGAGGAGGGTTCTCTATACTATACATTCCCAAGTTTCATTTTTTAGTTTTTGTTCTAGTGATATAAGTGACCTTAGGTTTTCCCTTTCAAAAACTATTATACCCATATATTAGGACTGTTAATTACAAACACTATGATGTGCTTTCACCATTTCTCTTCATTTCCAAAAATTTACAAATACACATTTTACCATTTCTGCACAGATTAAACCTCACCTCTCAAATCTCTAACCTCATTCTATTTCCTGATGACTTATATTCTATCTATTAAGTCCATGAGTTTGCTCATTAGATTAAGTTCATAACATTGAAATCATACGATATTTGGCCTTTTGTGTCTGATTTGCTTCATTCATCATGTTCTTATCCAGGTTCACCCATTGTTGTTTTATGCCTCAGAACTTCATTTTTTTTTATATCTATATAACATTCCATCATGTGTATATACCACAATATTTTTATGGGTGGTTTTCCATCTTTTGTTAGTTGTTAATAATGACACTATGAGCATTGGAGTACAGATGTCTGTTCCTGTCTCTGTTTTCAGTTCTTCAGGGTATAAACACACTAATGGTATTACCAGGTCATATGGCAGATTTACTTCTGATGAAATAAGGAATTGCCAAATGCAATTCTGCATTAGCTATACCATACTAAATTCCAACAATAATGAAAAAGCATTCCTATCTCTCCTTATCTTCTCCAACACTTGTTGATTTCTGCTTTATTAAATAATGACAATTCTATTAGGTGTAAAGTGATATCTCATTGTAGCTTTGCTTTGCATTTCCCTAATAGCTAGTGATATTGAACATTTTTTCACATTTTTCACCATTTGACTTCTTTAGAAAAATGTCGATTCAAGTCTTTTGCCCATTTTTTATTCATGTCCATTTGTCTTTACACTGTTGAGTTGTCAGATCTCTATATATATCATGGATATTAAAGCCTTGACAGCTGTGAGATTTCCAAATAGTTTCTCCCCTTGAGCAGGCTGCACTTAATCCCCTTTTGCAAATCCTTTGAAGTGCAAATGTGTGTAATTTAGATCTATTTTTTGTTGTTGTTGTTCATGCTTTGGATGTAAAGGTTTAAGAGGATGTCACCTACCATAAGACCTTGAAGATGTTTCCCTATATTCTTCTAGGAAATTTCCTGAATTTTATGTCTAGATCTTTGATCCATTTTGAGTTGATTCTTCTATAAGCAGTGGAGGGGGGTCATATTTCATTCTTTTGGTTAGTGATATCCAGTTCTTCCAGCATCATTTGTTGGAGATACTTCTCTGTCCCCATAACATAGACTTGGTAGGATTATAAAAAATCAGTTGAACATAGGGCTGGGGACCTATTTCTGAATGATCAATTTTGTTCATTGATCAATGTATTTATCTTTATGTCAATACCAGGCTGTTCTGACCACTGTAGCTTTGTAATACACTTCAACATCAGGAAGCCTGAGTCCTTCGACTTTGCTTTTCTGTTTTAGGATGTTCATGGCTATTTGGGGGCCCTGTTTCTTCCAAATAAATTTGGTAATTGACTTTTCTTTTTCTTTAAAGTATGCTGCTGGAATTTTGATTGTGATTGTGTTGAAAATAAATCAGTTTAGGTAGAATTGACATCTTCACAATATTTATCTTCTAACCCATGAATACATTATATTCTTCCAATTGTTTTGGTCTTTGATTTCTTTTCACATGGCTTTTTTTCCTTAATTTTCTTTCTTTCTTTCTTTAATTTAAAGAAACTTTAGGCTACATAAAGAATATAGGGGATTCACTTATGCCCCACTCCTTCCGCCTTCTACAATTTCCTACATTAACAATATCCCTCATTAGTGTGGTACATTTGTTACACTTGATGAACACATACTAAGCATTGCCATAAACTGTGGATTATGGTTTACATTATAGTTTACACTCTGTCCTGTGCATTTTTCAATGTTAGGACAAAATATAAAATGGCCTATACCTGTCATTGCAACATCATGAAGGACAATTCCAATGTCCCCAAAATGCCCCCATATTACACTGATTTTTCCCTGCTCCTCCCCTCAGAACCCCAGTGGCCACTGCCTCCACATCAATGATAAAAGTTATTCCATTGCTAGACAAACAATAAGTCTATAGTAGAATAATTGTAAGTCTACTTTGCTCAATTGTTCATTCCCCAATCTTGAAGATTTGGGGATGGTCAAGACTACTCTGCCTGTAATTGACAGGGGTCTTAGATCCCATGGGGCAGATGAGTGGAACTATCTTGCTTGCAGTTTCAGACTCTCTCTGTTATTTGGGTTGGGCATTGTCTATCACCATCACCTTGTTAGTTTTCCTGGGTAAGTCCAATGAACTGGAGAGTAAGTGTTGCAACACTGCTGAGATTCAGGTCCCAGCTGGAAAAATGACAGACAAAATTATAAGTGTCTTGGAATACAGTTATCAAGTTTAGTACTAAGTATAGGTTCAAATAGAAGGAGCAGAAGAACGATGTGTTGGGAAATGACAAATCAGTCCAACTCTGTTACACTAGGGAGTATAAATTTCAAGGTAATGCCCACTGCTAGGGTGCTGAACTCCTGAGCTGGCTACCCTGCCTATACAGTCTCAATCTCTCTAGAGCCCTCAGGAGTCCTGTTATTTGAGGCAATATTTACTGTGGCATTCAATGAGATCCTGGTGAGACAAGCATAAATGTAACCTCTGGAATGTCCTCAGACTCACTTTTGAAATCTCTTAGCCATAAGAACTCATTTGAATTTACCATTTCTCTTATGGCCAATGTCTTTTTCTAGGTGCATTCCTAGTTAATAATCCCTCAGTGCCAAGGAGGCTCATTCCCAGGAATCATGTCCCATGCTGGTGAGGGGGTCTTAGAAGGTAGTGCATTTATATGCTGAGTTTGACTTAGAAAGAGGCCACATTTGAGCAACAATGAGGCACTCAGGAGGTAACTATTAGGTATTATATAATATTAGGGTAAGTTTTAATTTCAAAAGAAAAGGTTCATAAGTGCAATCATTAATAATGGTCCAACACAATGATCCATCCTTCTTCACTATTCACTGCCCATGTACTAGGGAAATTCTGGCTGTCCCATTAGAGAATATAGCAGAAATCTCCAGGATGGGTATTTGACATTCTTTTGGATATTGTTTGGAACTCCACCCACTGTGACAATGCCCCACAAACACTTGAGCACATTCATATGACTTAAGAGACATGCCCCAGATCAACCTCCTCTTACGCATTCCCCATCACTGACACCACGTACCAATGTTCCTGCCCTGCCACAGTTGTAAACTTCCTGTGATCCAAAACTTTTCCAAAAATTAAGCCAAGATAATAACTAAATTAAAAAAATAAAAAAATTAAATGATACTTTAAAAAATAAAATAAAGTACAAAAAAATTGAAAAAAAATTTAAATATTAAATTTTTTTTGAAATTATGTCTTTCATAATTGTAAGATCTGTTGTCTTGTATGTACAGTGATATCTCCTTCTGCATATTCTCCCAGTGTCTTTTTTTTTCTTTCATTTAACTTCAAAGAAGCTTAAGGTTACAGAAAAGTCACGTACAGAATATAGGAGATTCCCATATATGCAACAACCTCCCCCTTTCCCCCTCTCCCGTATAAATAACATTTTACATGCAGATGGTACATTTGTTACAATTGATGTACAAATATGAAAGCATTGCTAATAATTATGGCCAATGTTTTACATTATGATTTACATTGTGGACCATACACTTTTATAAATTTTGACAAAATGTGAAATGGTCTGTATCGATTATGGCAAGATCTTGCAGAATAATTCTAATGCCCTAAAAATGCCCTATAATCCCTCTATTCTTTTTTAGCTCCCCTTTCCCTCAGGACTTATGGTAACCACTAAGTTTCACTTTTTGAAGGATAAGATTATAGTTAATTGCAATATTGATATATTTGTCTGTTTTCTTTCATTAGGCACTGCCTATGATCTCAAGAGACTCTTTTCCCTCTAAAAACATAACATTATTCACCAGGATAGGAGTTTAATATTTTCTTGTTTACAGTGTGGCTCTCCAAACACTTACACAAAACATTATGACAAGATGAACATTTACATATTCCATAGAAGCTTGATCCAGGTGCACCCTGTCCTGTATGCATAGCCCTTCATCCAACACCCTACTCCAGGAATCCTCCCCTACAATATTTGCCAAAAGAACATTCTCAATATTCTAGGTTTAACCACAGACCTGCAAATACCCAAAGTTCCCCTGCTCTTTGCCCTGACCCTCCTCCCAGTTTCATTGAGAGTACAACTCAATAGCCCCACACTAACCCCTCACAGACCAACAATGCCAAACCCAATAGCATCACTACACTACTGTCATGCCCATCCACCACACAATTATACCCATCCACTTTATCATAGATTTTGTCTGCATGAGAATTAGCTCAAAAGTCTCTAAAACCTTTCTGTCTCCTGTAAATCTGTCTTTGAGATTCTAGCTCTGTGAGTCTGCTTAATTTCCTTAATTCATATCAGCGAGGTCATGTAGTATTTGTCCTTCAGTGCCTTGTTTACTTCACTCAATATAAGGTCTTCAAGATTCATCCATGTTATCCAGTGTGTTAATACTGTATTCCTTCTTATTATCTGAGTAATATCTCAATGTATGTATTTACCACAATTTAATCATTGATTGATTTGTTGATGGACATTTGGGTTACTTCCAACTTTTGGCAATCGTGATTAATGTCACTATGAACGTTGCTGTGCATATATCTGGTCCTGTCACTGCTTCCAATTTTTCTGGATATATACCCAGCAGTGGAATTATTGGATCATATGGTAATTCTACAGCTAGCTTAATAAGGCATTGCCAAACTGCTCTCCACAAAGCTATATTATTTTAAATTCCCATCACAGTGAATAAGTGTTCTCTTTCCTCTACATCTTCTCCAACTCTTGTAGTCCTCTATTTTTTAATGGCTGCCAAACTAATGGGTATAAGATGATATCTCAATATAGTTTTCACTTGCATTTTCCTAATAGCTAGTGATGTTGAGTATCTTCTCATGGAATATACAGCAAATTCTTTCAATGTCATTTTTCTTTTTCAATATGTCTTTGACTATTCAGGGTCCCTTGCCCTTCCAAATAAATTTCATAGTTAGCATTTCCAATTCAGTAAAGAAATCTGTAGTAATTTTAATTGGGATTGCAGTAAATCTGTAAATCATTATGGGTGGGATAGACATCTTATTGATGTTTAATCTTCCTATGCATGAAGAGGGAATATTCTTCCATTTATGTAGGTCTTCTTGGATTTCTTTTAACAAAGTTGTGCAGTACTCTGCATACAAGTTCTTTACATCTTTTGTTAAGTTTATTCATAGGTATTTGATTCTTTTATTTGCCAGTGTAAATGGAATTTTTTTTTCTTGATTTCATCCTTAGATTGCTTATTATTAGTGTTCAGAAATTCTATTGATTTGTGCACATTGATTTTATATCCTACCACTCTACTGAACTTATTTATAAGCTCTAGAAACTTTGTTGTAGATTTTTCAGGGCCTTCTATGTATAGGATCATGTCATCTGCAAATATTGAAATTTTTACTTCTTCTATTCCAATTTGGATGTTTTTTTTTAAAAAATATCTTTTTCTTGCCTAAGTGCTAGGGCAAGTACTTCTAACACAAAGATAAATAAGAGTGGTGACCATGGGGATCCTTGTCTTGATCAAGATCTTAGAGGGAAAAATTTTAGCATTTCAACATTGAATACGATGTTAGCTTCATGTTTTTCATATATGCCCTTTATCATGTTAAGGAAGTTTCCTTCTATTTCCATGTTTTGAAGTGTTTTTATTAGGAAAGTGTGCTGCATTTTGTCGAATGCTTTTTCTGCAACAATAGAAATGATCATGTGATTTTGTTCTTTCAATCTGTTAATCTGGTGCATTACATTCATTGATTTTCTTATTTTGAAATATACTTGCATACCAGGGATGAAATCCACTTGGTCATGGTGTATATTTCATTTAATGTGTTGTTGAAAATGATTAGCAAGTATTTTGTTGAGGATTTTAGCAGCTAGTTTCATTTGAGAGATTTGTCTATAGTTTTCCTTTTTTGTGGCATCTTTGTGTGATTTTCGTATTAAGGTGATGGCATCATAGGATGAGTTAGGCAGTTTTCCCTCCATTTGTATTTTTGGAAGAATTTAAGCAGAATTGGTGTTAGCTCCTTCTGGAATGTTTGGTAGAATTCACCTGTGAAATCAAGTGCTCCTGGACTCTTCTAAGTTGAGAGGTTTTAGATGACAAATTCAATCTCTTTACTTGTGATTGGTTTGTTGAGTTCATCAATTACTTCTTTTGTCAATGTAGGCTACTTGTGTGTTTCTAAGAATTTATCCATTTCATCTAAGTTATCTATCTTGTCATACAACTTTTCAAAGTATCCTCTTATGATAAACTTTATTTCTGTGGGGTCAGTGGTGATAACCCCTTCCTCAATTCTTATTTTATATATTTGCTTCATCTCTCTTTTATCTTTGTTAGTCTATCTAAGGGCTTGTCAATTTTACTAACCTTCTCAAAGAACCAGCTTTTGATTTTTTTTCTAGTGCTTTCTTATATTCAATTTTTTTTAGCTCTCCTCTAGTCTTTGTTATTTCCTTCTTACTTTGTGATTAGTTTGTTTTTCTTTTTTCTAGTTCCGCCAAGTATGCAGTTACGTCTTTGATTTTAGCTCATTCTTCTTTTGTAATGTAAGCATTTATGGCTATAAATTTCCTTGTCAGCACTGCCATTTCTACATCCCATAGTTTTTGATATGTTTTATTGTCATTTTCATTTGTTTCAAGTTAGTTATTAATTTATTTTTTAATTTCCACCTTGACTTACTGCTTGTCTAAGATTGTTTTGTTTACTTACCATATCTTTTTGCTTAATCTTGTTCTCTGCCTCTTAATGATTTTCAGCTTCTTTCCAGTGTGGTCAGATGAGTTTCTTTGTATAAATTCAGTCTCTCTGAATTTATTGAGAGTTGTTCTGTGCCATAGCATGTGGCCTATCATGGAACATGATAAATGTGTCCTAGAAAAGAATGTATATCCCATTGTATCTGGCTGTAATGTTCTGTGTATGTCTATTAGGTCCAGATTCACTAATGTATTATTCAAGGTCTCTGTTTCTTTATGGATCCTTTGTTAAAATGTTCTATCTCTTGGTGATAATGGTGTATTAAATTATCCCACTGCAATTGTAGATGCATCTATAACTCCACTTAATTTTTCCAGTGTTTGCCTTCTGTATTTTGAGGTGCCCTGGTTAGGTACATAAATGCTTATGACTTTTCTTTCTTCTTGATATATTACCCATTTTATTAATATATGTTGTCTTTCTCTGTCTCTTAGAGTCGTTTTTCATTTAAAATCTATTTTGTCCAATACTAGTATAGCAACTCCTGCCCTTTTTTTGTTATTGTTTGTATGTAAAATTGTTTTCCAGCCATTCACTTTCAGCCTCCTTGTGTCCCTGAGTCTAAGGTGAATTTCTTGTAGACAGCATATAGAAAGGTCATATTTCCTTATACATTCTGCCAATCTCTGTCTCTTAATTGGAAAGCTTAATCCACTAACTTTCAGTGTTATTTCTTTCAAGGAATTACCTAATTTAGCCATATTTTCATCAAGTTTATTTATGTCAAATGTTGTTTTTATTTTTGTCATATGTTTCTCTTTTAATATTTCAGTTATTCTTACCAATAATCTTTTCTACACTCCCCTCCAACCATCTCTGTCCTGTTTTTTATTCCTTTAGCCTGCAGAACTCCATTTTTTTTCTTGAAGGGCAGGTTTCTTGTTGATAAACTCTGTTAATTTCTGTTTTTCTGTGAATATTTTGAACTCTCCTTCATTTTTGAATGTCAGCTTTGCAGGATAGAGAATTCTTGCCTGGAAGTGTTTATTTTATTTTTTTAATACCATAACTATATCATATTCCTTCCTTCTTGTCTCCATGGTTTCAGATCAGAAATCAACATTTTATCTAATTGAGCTTCCCTTTTATGTGATGGATCTCTTTTCTCTTACTGCTTTCAGTATTCTCTCTATCTCTTGAGCATTGAAAAGTATGTGTCTTTGTATAGGCCTGTTAGGATTTATACTCTTTGGGGTGCACTGCATTTTCTGGATATGCATGTCCATGTCCCTCAAGAGATGTAAGTAACTATGAATCTTGTCATCCAAGGAGTGAAGAAGGGTGGTTGCCTTGGGCACTGAGGTAAGGGGAAGGTAGGAATAGAATAGATGGAACAGGGGTGTTTAGTGGTATATGGAAGTGTTCTACATGATCTTGCAGTGATGGACACAGGCCATGTTAAATATCATCAAAATTTAGAAAAGAGTAAGTGTAAAATGTAAACCATAATGTAAGCCATTGACTATGGTTAGTAGGTATGTTTCCCTATTTGTATATCAGTTGGAACAAATGTACCATCCACATTTAAAAAGATATTAATATGGGAAAGGGCAAATGGGGGAAGATGCTGAAAATATGGGAGTTCCCTGTATTCTTTATGTAATTTTACTGTGACTTAATTCTTCTATGCAAACAAAGCAAAAAAAATTAAATACTGGGAATAAATGGAAGAAAATGTCACTGTACATAAAAGACAACAGATATTACAGTGATGAAAAGCAAAATATATTAAAAAAATAAATATTTTTCATTAGTTTTTAACATCACAAATTAAAAATTTTATTTAAAATTTTATGTATTTTATTTCTTATATTTAAACCTATCATTATTATTTCATTTTCCAATTTATTGTATTTGACTATTTTATTGGCTTCATTTTTGAAGAAGCTTTAGATCACAGAAGTGTTACAAATGGGGCAGGGGTGTATCATTTGTGTGGGGTATCTGTGATGGGGGATATATGGGAGTAATGTCACTTGGACATACATATAAGATATATAAATGTGTTTAAGTGTTCACAGGGCATTGTCACAGTAAGTGGAGTGTCACACAATAACCAAGAGAATATTGAATTCCCATCCTGAAGTCCTCTGTCACATTCTCTAATGGAGCACAACAGCCCACCAAGTGCAGGGGCAATGACTGGTGAAGGAGGATGGTCCAATAATGGGCCCTTGATATTGTCAATTATGCTTGTAAGCCTTTGCTTTTGAAATTGAAACAGCCTAGTGTTATGGGGTGCCTTAGAGTTACCTCCTGAGAGCCTCCTTGTTGCTCAAATGTGGCCTCTATCTAAACCAAACTCAGGATATAAATACATTACTTTCCCCCTGCATGGGACATGACTCACAGGGATGAACCTCCCTGGCACTGAGGGATTACTACCAAGAACCAACTAGCAATGCAACTGGAAAAAGATCTCAAATAAAAGGAGGAAAAACTAAAGACAACTGAGTTAATATGGCCAAGATACTTCAAAATAATTTGGGAAGTCATCCTCAAGGTAACACTTATGCACATTTCAACAGGACCTCATAGCCTTCCAAAGTGGATACTACCTCCAATAGTGCAACTACTGAGGACTGTGGAAACACCCAGGTACTATGGTCAGGGCAGAGAGCTCTGGATATTGGTGCCTGGACAGTGAGTCCTACTTTGGAGTTTGTACTCCTGAGAGTGACAGTGTTGGACTCAGATATGGCTTCCCTACAAATGGCTCACCTGTCACTTTTATTTCAACCTATACTTGGTGCTGGAGTTAGTGGGTGTACATCCAAGTGACTTGCATCTTTGGGCTGTCCATGTGCTAGCTAGGCCCTGAGCTTTAGCAGATTTGCAACACCTACTATCCAGTTCATTGGACTCACCTAGGACAACAAACAAGGAGGTGAGGATGGACAACCACCACACCAAGGAAATGAGAAAGCATACAACAGCAAGCAAGAGAATCCCATCCATCAGCTGTATAGCATTGAGGCTCCCTCTAAATTAGAGGTGGAATGGGCATCACCATCCCCAAATCCTCATGATTGAGAATGAACTATGGACTAGAGTAGACTTAAGGTATACTACTACAGATTTATTTTAGAGACAGTGGCCACTGGAGGTGCTGAAGTCAGGGAGAGGGAAAAAGGGGTGTAATATGGGAGATTCTTCAGGACTTGGGAATTGTCCTGAATGACATTGCCATAACAGTTAAAGGCCATTATATATTTTCCCTGAACTTGCAGAATAGTATGGGAGAGAGTGTAAACTACAATGTGAACTATGAGTAATGCTCAGTGTCAATGTCCCAGGATGCATTATTTATTGCAATGAATGGGACACATTAATGAAGAATGTTGTTTATGTGAGAGAGTGTGGTAGCTGTGGGGAGCAGCACATATGGGAATCCCTATACATTTTGTGTAACATTTATGCTATCTAAGTATCTTTAAAAAATAAAAATAAAATAAAAATATAAAAAAAATGAAAAAATAAAGAAATTACATTAGAAAGAGGAGTTTTACTGCACAAAAATTAAAGAGATAGAATTCTGGAAATTAGCCATAGAGCAGATTCACTTTCTATGCATTGATAAAAGTATCTAGATTTAGATCTCCCAGTGTTCGATCTCTGTGAATCATGAGAAAAATTTCTAAACTTGAAGAAAAATATTCTTTTATAGAGCGAGTGTTTCTCAGCTGGAAAGATTGTTTAAGATCTGCTTTATGTCCTTGTTTCTAAGACTGTAGATAAAGGAATTCAGCATGGAAGTGGTCACTGAGTACATCACTGAGGCTTTTGTGCTTGCCATTGAGTTTTGGGTAGCAGCAGAGATAAGATACACTCCAAGACACGTATTGAGAGGAGAGACCCAAAAGTAGAAAACACTTCATACTTGCCCTCAACTGTCGAAATTCTCAAAATGGAGGATACAATCTTAGAATAAGAGAAAATGATGCAAGTGAGTGGGATAACAACCAGAAGTTCAGCTGCAAAATACATCAGTAAGTCATTGAGGAAGGTGTCAGATCAAGCAAGTTGGACTACCTGATTAAGTTCACAGAAAAAATGGGAGATTTCCAAATCCGCACAAAAAGACAACTTCAAAATGATTAAACCATGTAAAAGAGAGTCCAGAACACTCAATAACCAGTATGCCAGCAGCAAGAGGTCACAGACCTGGGGTTTCATGATAGCCATGTAGTGCAGAGTGTGACAGATGGCCATGAAGCAGACATAGGCCATTGCAGTCAAGAGGAAGATGTCTATTCCTGCAAAAATCATAGAAAAATATATCTGACTGGGGTAGTTTTCATAAGTTATGATTTTGCTTTCTTGATATTCAGCAGCATTTTGGGACAGTAGAGGATGTGGAAAAGATATCTGCAAAAGACAGGTTAGACAGAAAGAAGTAAATGGAGTTGTGGAGATGGGAGTCTGAGATGTTGGCTAAGAAGATGAGCAGGTTCTCCATGAAGGTGATCAGGTACATAGACAGGAAGAGTCCTAAGATGAGAGATTGCACTCAGTATCTTCTGAGAGTCGCAGGAAGATAAATTCTGAAACACCTGTTTGGTTTTGTGGTTCCATGTAGCTAATGAAATAGCTGAAAAAGGGAGCAGAGCAATGCAAATTTAGCCCCATTCAGGGATCAGCAAATTAACATAAATGTTATGATTTGTAAATACATTAAGCCAATGATTTATTCTGATAGCTAAGTAGGAAGATGTTAGATAGATAGATAGATAGATAGATAGATAGATAGATAGATAGATAGATCTAGTGCCTTTATCTGAAAATACCAGGGAAACCAAATGTTCCTCCTTCTCCTTGATGCTGTTTCTATCCATCCTTGTTCATAATTGGAAATTTTTCTCACAGCAATACTTTCCACTAAAAATTTACTTAGAATTTATTTTTTCTGCAAACTTTTTGACAAATCATTTTGAATGCTGTGATGATAATTTTGGGGTAATGGATATTGGTGATGGTAGCAATTTTCTGAATGTAAGCAAATAGAGGTATTCTGTTTTAAGGTACATATGTCTTAATATTGCTAAGATGCCATTTCTTTCCAACCTGATCTATAAATTCAACTCAATCCACTTCTAAAGGCCAGCAAGTTATTTTAAGGATATTTTCACACTAATTCTAAATTTTATATGGAAAGGCAAAAAAAAATCTAGAAATTCAATATAATACTGAAGAAGACCATAGTTGTAGGACCTATTCTACCTGATACTTACCTAGATAGCCTAAACAATACTGAAGAAGAACAAAGTTGTAGAACCACACTAACTGATTTCAAGACTTAAAATAAAAACACAATAATCAAGCAGTGTTTTCTTATTTAAATAGACACATAAACTGAGAATCCAGAAATAGATCCATACAAATGAATCAAATGATCTGTGACATGGCGGAAGGTCAATTCAATGGAGAAAGTGTGGTCTCTTCAATACATGTGTCTGGAACAATGGGATGCACACTTGCCAAACAAAAATGGAAATTAGGCACAGATTGTATACATTTCTCAATAGTTAACTCAACATGAACCATACACTTACAAGCAAAATGCAATGCATAATACATCTATAATAAAATGTATAAGAAAATATAGGACCAGTGTTTTTGTGATGAGTATTTCGCTACAGCACCAAAAGCATGATCCAGGACAGAAAAAAAATCATACATTGTACATTAATAAACTGTAAAATGTGTTCTGTGAAAGACATTGATGAAGGAATGAAGAGAATCAACAGACTTTAGGAAAATATTTGAAAAACATAAACCTGATAATTTATTTGTATTAAAAAATATCAAGAACTCTTAACACCCAAGAATAAGAAAGCAAACACCTAATTAAAAAATGGGCAGGAGTAGATGTTGCTCAGTGGTTGAAGGCATGATTCACCTGTACATGATCCTGGGTTTAATTCCCGTTAAATCCTAAAAAAAAAAAAAAAGGGGCAACATATATGAGCAGAAACTTACCAAAGAAGATGTAATGTTGGCAAATAAGCATATGCAAAAAGATGCTCAAAATCCTTTATCATTATGGAATTACAAAATTAAAACCACAATGATATATCACCACGCACATTTTACAAGAGTTAAAAACCTAAACATGGACAATACCGATTGCTGGTGAGGATGTGGAGCAATATGACTCTCATTCATTGCTAGTGAAAACACAACATGTTACAGACAGAGATTTTCTCATTTTCACAAAAAAGTAAACATAATCTTACCATACGATTCAACAACTCTCTTCTTAAGTATATCTGCAGATGATTTGAAATTTAAGCCCGTGCAAAATCCCAGCAAAATTTCTTGAATAGACTGTTCTGGTCCACCTGGGATGGCTTGACTGCCTTGTAAAAAAATCACTTGAATGTAGATGTGGAGGATTATTTCTGAGTTCTCAATATAGTTCCCTTGGCCAATGTGTCTGTCTTCATGGCAGTACCATGCTGTTTTTATCACTGTAGCTAAGTAATATGCTTTAAAGTCTGGAAATGAGAGTCTTCCAACTTCATTCTTTTTAAGAACTTTTTAGCTATTCCAGGCCCCTTACTCTTCCAAATAAATTTGATAATTGGTTTTTCCACTTCTGCAAAACAGGCTGTTGGGCTTTTTACTGTGATTGCATTGAATCTGTAAATCAGTTTGGGTAGAATTAACATCTTAACAATAGTGAGTCTCCCATTTCATGAACATGGAATTTCCTTCCATTTATTTAAGTCTTCTTCAGTTTCTTTCTTTTTTTTTTTAATTTGTAAAATGATATATAAATACATATGCATATATGTGCATTTGTTT